>CM037854.1:137804449-137829428 GCA_021234595.1 Delia radicum
TCTTTTTAAATTATTGATGAAGGCTACAAAGCAAGTTCCCATTACTGTCACTTTTTTTTTTGGAAATGGTCTGCTCCTTTCAATTGGTCACTAAAAATGGCCAAAAAAAGCTCATTTACTCACTTTTGTTCAGCTTCCATTTGTAAACAAAGTAATGATCCGATTTCGCTAATTATTTATACACATCATCTGGCGACTTTTTAAAGATAACTTGATTCAAAAAAAAGTTCAATTTTAAACATAAAAAAAGTTATAAGTGATAATCTGTGTTAGGTTTTATTCGATCTCACTCCTTATTATATGAAACTAGATTTTTAATGATACTTCGTCATAGAGTGAATGAAACTTTTAAAAAATATAATGATGTTTTTCATAAGTTTTTCATATGTTTTTCATATAATGCAAATGAACACTTAGCCAAATTAATACTTTCACTGGACGAGTTCCAGTGCCACTTAATTGTTTCGGTGCAAAAACTCATTATATTCTGAATATAAATTTATAAGTCTATAAAAAATGTTTTTTTTTTTGGAAAGAAAGTACAAAAATTTTTCTCATGTACCTCTTCTAAAACGAAATTCTTTCATAAGCCTCTGTCCGCAATATATATTTTTAAATGTAATTTAAAATATCATACATTTTAATAGATTTTATAGTAGCAACTAATAAAACTGCGATGACAGTTTTTATATTAAAATTTAGCTTCATAAACGCGGTAGTAAATATTGATTTTTATGTAATAGTTATATAAAAGTAAACATATCTGATAAAGTTTTGGATAAATAAAATGTTCTTGCTATTAATTTGCATAGTAAAAATTAACTATAAAATATTGTTGTTAAAAATATGACAAATTTAACATTTTTTTAAAACTTGATACAAAAAGGTGAATTTTAGACAAAAAAAAAACTATAAAAAAAAGTTCATATATTATTATTAGTTGTACACTTAAAAAAATTGCAAGTTAACATTTAAACAAAATTAAACTTCCAGTCTACAATATTTATTTCAATCAGATGTGCTTTGTTATGTCAATCAGATGTGCTTTCGAATGTCTTAAAAGAATGATTGCAAACACTACATTTGCATTATAAAAGTAGTTGTCTCCCACGCCCACATTAAAACCAATAAGAAAATTTTGAAACTACTATACTAAAGGCTCAATTAGTCTTGCCGTTCCGTGCTGTAACGAATCAGCTGTTTTGCTTTTGGTTTATATATAGCGCATTTTTCAAAAAAGCACCTCTCATAAACCATGAACGAAACAGCTGATTCGTGTCGGCACGGAACGGCAAGACTAATGGAGCCTTAATAGTCCAAGTGTGTCTTCCAATATCACAGGGTTTATTTAAAAAAATTACCAATTACATTTTGTTAAATCTACAAAACATCGTTACAAATCGTTGTTTCGATATTTCAGCGTTATTTTTAGTGTCCGACCGAACAGTTCGGACAGAAAATGCATTTTACAGTATTAGGTATTTTAAAGGATTATGGGCTAATTTGGAGAATGGAAAAATGTTTATTGGGCTGATTAGATGGGATTTTGAGTGTCAAATTAAATTAAAATCCGTATTTAAGCAATGAATTCACTGTTCGGTCTCCAAAAGTTCGGCCAAATCGAAAATAGTTCGGCGACCGAACTGTTAACTTTATAGCTAAACTTCATCTTTTTCCTTAAATTTTATACCCAAATTCGAATTAAATCGGCTCAACAAACATGTTCCAATACCAAAATTTGTCCTCATTGCCTCTAGATACCAAAAAACCGAGCAAATATGGTTTTTTGGCCGAACTGGTCGGTCGGACACTAGTTATTTGCCGGTAGCTTAAGATATTTCAAAATCAAACCGGTAATATAGCGAAATAAACCTGTAATACAAAAAGACACATACATGCCTTTAATGGAAATGCTTTCTTGAAATGTTCACTTCGGTCTTGATGTCACTGTGGAAGCCAACTGCCAATATAATGAAAAGTTATTGAATGCCAACCCTGCTTAAAAGAACTGACACACTAGAAAGAACAAGTGCATATTCAGTTGAAAATAAGGTTTTAATAACGTATGCGAAATATAATGGCACCAATTTTGCGTAGCTGATCAAAAAAAAGTATAAAGCTATCAAACTCTTGCATTTAGTTTCAGATAGCCATAAGTTTTCTTACTGCACCCAATTTTATGTAAATTTAGCATATATATTTTTTGAAATGGCAAACAAATCGGGAAAACTTAAAAAAAAATTGTAACTTTTTTGTTAATTACATATATTGGAATAAACCGAAATTGGAAAGTTGTTGAACAAATAGGGAATTGATGTGTGGTATATAGAATACTCGATAAATATAAAAAAGGTCTAAGAGTATATATGTATGTCAGGTAAAAAGTGCAGTTTGACCGACTTATCAATGAGATCCTAACTTTTATAAATAATTGCTGGATATATCGACAAAACGTATAGCCAGCTTGAAAAAAGTGTTTGATTGTAATTGAAGTCCCATAATTATACAGAAATACAAAAAAGTTCAAAAAGACTAGCCAGATGTTTCTGAAACGTAAGAAGTAACCTTAAATTCTCAATTTACAAATTTGTTAAAAAAATAGTTAAAAACGACATTATTTGCATTATGGACGATTAGTCATATTTAATCTTAGATGGCAATAATGGCAGGGAAACACTTTTTCGAAGTAAATAAGTTAAAAAAAATTAAAATTAAATATTTGGACCAAAGAAATAAATACCTACACCAAAACAACTAATCAACAATTTTAAAAAGAAGCTCAAGAAAATCATAACAAAGTTGATGAAATTACATTAAATTACTGTAGTTTATTTTAGTTTTAATTTTTAACGAGCTTCCAACCTAAGTATATTTACAAAAATAAAGCAAATCAAATATATTAGCTAGGTTGATACTAGTATTTCGATTTGGCTAAAGATCTCATCAGAACCCGAAGTTTTAGAAAAGTTAGAGCATCCATAATAGGCAGAAACTTAACAAAAACCTATTAATCATTATTTTGCTCCATTCTTTTCTTCTTAGTAATCAAGCACGTGGTTATTGTCTTTTCCTATCAAGCATCATGACGTTACTAAACTTTGAAGACCAAAAATGTTCTATTTATATAAAAAATTTTAGTTTTTACTATGGCTCAAGTAATTTTTTACAGTTATATTAGTTTTTTTGTTTTTATATACATCGAGATTATTTTTATGTTATTTTCAATTTATAACGAGCTTTCAACCTCCGTATATTTACAAAAATAAAGCAAATCACTATATTAGCTAGGTTGATACTAGCATTTCGATCAGGCTAAAGATCTCATCAGAACCCGAAGTTTTAGAAAAGGTAGATCCTCCATAATAGGCAGAACTTTAACAAAAACATTAATCATTAATTTGCTCCATTCTTCCCTTCTTAGTAAGCAAGCACGTGGTTATTGTCTTTTCCTATCAAGCATCATGACGTTACTAAACTTTGAAGACCAAAAATGTCTATTTATATAAAAAAATTTTAGTTTTTACTCTGGCTCAAGTAAAATTTTTGCAGTTTTGTTAGCTTTTTGTTTTTATATACATCGAGATTATTTTTATGTTATTTTAATTTAACGAGCTATCAACCTCCGTATATTTACAAAAATAAAGCAAATCAAACATATTAGCTAGGTTGCTACTAGCATTTCGATCTGGCTAAAGATCTCATCAGAACCCGAAGTTTTAGAAAAGCTAGAGCCTATATAATAGGCAGAACTTTAACAAAAAACCTATTAATAATCAATTTTGCTCCATTCTTGTCTTCTTAGTATCACCAACCACGTGGTTAGGTCTTTTCCTAACAAGCATCATGACGTTACTAAACTTTGAAGACCAAAAATGTTCTATTTATATAAAATTTTTTAGTGTGTACTCTGGCTCAGTAATATTTTTTACAGTTATATTAGTTTTTTGTTTTTATATACATCGAGATTATTTTTATGTTATTTTCAATTTATAACGAGCTTTCAACCTCCGTATATGTACAAAATAAAGCAAAATCAAATATATTAGCTAGGTTGATACTAGTATTTCGATTTTGGCTAAGATCTCATCAGAACCCGAAGTTTTAGAAAAGTTAGAGTCTCCATAATAGGCAGAATTTGTAACAAAAAACCTATTAATCATTAATTTTGCTCCATTCTTGTCTTCTTACTAGAATCAAGCACGTGGGTTAGGTCTTTTCCTAACAAGCATCATGACGTTAACTAAACTTTGAAGACCAAAACTGTTCTATTTATATAAAAAATTTTAGTTTTTACTCTGGCTCTAGTAATATTTTTTACAGTTTCATTAGTTTTGTTGTTTTTTTTAATACATTCGATATTATTTTTAATTTGTTTAACGAGCTTCCCAACCTTCGTATATTACAAAAATATAGCAAATCAAACATATTAGCTAGGTTTGATACTAGTGTTTCCATCTTGGCTAAAGATCTCATCAGCACCCGAGGTTTTAGAAAAGTTAGAGCCTCCATAATAGAAGTTTGTTGTTTTTTACAAAAGTGAAATTTACTTGAAGTTTAATAACAAAAAAAAAAAAAACACCATCATGTCACGTTTTGTTGCAGTCTTACTCCGTTATTGCCTGATGATTCGATAAAAAAAATTTAATAAGCCCACGTCTTTGTCTGAATATCTTGATATGTCTATGTCAAGTTGATCAACAATCTTGTAATTTGAATTAAATAGTTAAAAAAAAAATAATTTTTTATATGTAAAAAATGCTTAAAGTTTTACATGCCATTTTTGATACTAATTTTGATGAGAAAATAAGGAAATTTAAGAATCTGCGAAAAATAATTTCATCGATTGAATATATAGGTATAACTAGCTTAAAATGCACTTGTTAGTTACCGGTTTTTTTTTAAATATCGGAATATTTTTAAAAGAAAACTAATTTCAATTTTTATGAATTTTCTGTTTTAACAAATTTGTTGAAGCTCTTGTAATGAAGTTGCAATTTCAAGTTTAAGATGTATACCTCAAAGCTTCGCGGACTTTGTCATTACAACTTTTTTAAGCGTTGTCTTTAATCGTATTTGTACTAAGTAGTAGTATATCTTTATAGGGATGTCACGTAGACAAGATAATCTCATAAAAAATGCTATTAACTGGCTAATAAAGCATTGTACAGGCGATTACCCATTTTTTAATCTTTTTGATTAACAGTTAATCTACCTTGTTATCAGACTACTGGTCTCTAGCGACTCTGTATTATAGTACTAATTGTGTGCAACTCGTGTTCTTAGATAAGTTCGGTTGGCAATGCTAAACAACATGAATACAAAGACAGGTAAAAATTACGTTAAGGGCTACCTCAAAAAATATGGCGGCTGTCAACAAACAGTTTTGCTAACGCCTCTACATTTTCCTTCTTCTTCCGATGGCGGATCACTATCTGCACCAGCTTGGTATTTAACACTCACAAAGTTATCTTTCAGCCGACAGTTATAAAACTGATACATCTAATACAATTCTAGCTATCCATAATTCGAATAAAATTGTACTGGACATTTATCTAACTGCATCAGATTAGATCTAAAGCCATACAAATAAACCAGTAAAAAACGCTGCTTACATGCAAGCAGGTTTGTAAGGGAGTAAGCCAAAATAATTCCTTACAAACCCGCTTACAAATGCTATGATTTTTTTATGGCGAATTTCCGCTTGGAAACATTACTTTTGGGCCAAAATAAGCGTGGATTTTAGCGCTTATAAAAAGCTGTGCTTTCATGGCTTGCAGTAAAATCATACTTCATTTATTTTTAAAAAAATGCTACAGATATTAATTTTTTTGTTGTTGATATTTTTGACATATATTATAATCATTTTATTTTTTTTTGGACCGCTCCACGTACTAGCTCTTCAGAAAACAGTTAAATGACTAATCATTTTTTATTTTTCTACTCAAAAACACCAAACACAATCGGAAATCAATCGGAAAAATTTCTACACGATATGAAACTTTCAGCATTACAACCTGCATCCTTAAAAGCTGCTTACAACCTGTATCCATGTTACGGAAAACAGTAAGCTCAAAATTTTGTTTGTTTTTTTATTATACGGAAATTATTTGTTTCTATTGCTGCTTCTCAGTATTATGTAATATTAAGCACATTAGGGCGGGTCGATTTAAAAATCGCTCAACGTTCAAGGAAAATTGTATTCTAGGGATCAAAATAAGAAACTTTGCCGAAGGAACCATACCTCTAAAACGAATTCTGATGTCCCGCCTTTTGACCCGTAGGGTGAAATTTTGAAAAATCCCACTTTGACCCATTTAGAGTGCCCCAATCGAATCCAACCCAATCGAATATATTTATACTCTATTTCTTCCGGAGAAGAAATAGAGACCCTAATCTTGGAAAGGCTCCTCCTACTTTCTGAAATATCTCTACCCCGAGATTTGTACATTTTGCTAAAAAAATACGGCTAAAAAGGCCCTCTTTTAACTTAAATTTTAACCCCTAGAATGATGATTTATGCATTAATCTGTTAGCGCGTCTCCCGGAGAAGAAGTATCTCCCATTATCTTGGAGAGATTCCTCCTACTTTCTGAAATATCAAAGTGGACTTTTTCAAAATTTGACCCTACGGGTCAAAATTCGGGACATCAGAATTCGTTTTAGAGGTATGGTTCTTTCGGCAAAGTTTCTTATTTTGATCCCTAGAATACGATTTTCGTTGAACGTTGAGCGATTTTTTTGCCTCCATACAAATCGACCCGGCCTAAAGCACATACATCAGCGCATCTGTTTTATGCTGCTTCTAAAAACACAAAAAATTTTCACTGGGACAGATACAATTATATGGGCCCATATTTCGTATGAAATTTAATAAGAATACATATCGCTCATTTACTTCAAGAACGTCATAACTCAAAAAACATGATTTTTGAGTTACTGACGCAGACTTATTCGTTATATCAGGTATCGGATTGTGTAAAAAAATCGTATTGATATCTTGCATACTCACCTCTTGAGAGAAATTATGTCGTTATTTTTTTCTTCAAGGTGGGAGTAAATTGAAAACTTTAAACTCGTTTTCTACAAAATCAAAATTTATGACGTTATTGAAGTAAATGAGCGATATAGCGTCACATATAAATTGATATGACAACATAAAGACCCATACAAATTTTTTTTAATCTGGAAGATACATATTTGATATAGCCTTATATCTAATTGAAGTACAATTTGATCAGAAAAATAGTGGAATGAGCTACAAATTAAGTGGGTATACAACAATATTTAACGCTTTACCAAATATCCCAAACGAATTTATTAGCACTTCTACAAAATAAATAATTTATGGCTATTCCTGAACTTATTTTCACTCCTAATTTAAATTTCAATTCTTTTCAAGCTAAATTATAACATTTTTTTAAACTATTATTAAATTTACTGAAGGTTAGTTTGGCATTTACATATTGTAACGCTTTTAAAACCTTTCATAATAATACCGTTTAAAATTTTGTTTATCAAAGTTAACAAACTTTTTCCGAAACGATTTAAAATTTACAGTAAATTTAATTTAAATTGAGATATATATTTTTTTTGTATTGTTCCATGCATATTTTATATACTTAAAATCGTAAATTTATATTTTTTTTTTATTTATTTAAAACATTATTATTTAAATTTTTATTTATTTTGATTTACTAGAGCATAACAATATTATGTTGAACGAGTACGATGTGTGTGTACTACACGAGTGCTCGTAGCATTTCCACAAAAAGCATGAATGCGTATTTCTACGTAAATTTTTCATAAAATATTGGAATTTTTGATGAGCTTGTTGACACCATACACACAAGTTTAGTGATCCAACATTTAACAAAAATGGGAAAATAAAAAATTTATGGAATATTTGGTTTGTCATACCAAAAAACCAAAAAAAAAATTTTCAGCCCTTTAAATATTTACATGAATTATAATGAACAATAACATAAAATAAGGCAGAATAATAGTGTAAATATAGTCAGATATTTTTTGTTTGATAAAATATATAAATTTACGTGTTAAAGTTTTAACACGTGATAATTCATGCTTGTCAATAGTAATTATGTGGAAAATTGGAAATAACTTTTTAAGAGTTATATAACAAAAAAAAAAAAACACAAAACAATTAATAATTGATTTTTTTCAGTGTGCGTTACTTTTTTTAAATTGGGTTATTTTTCAATTATTAAAATTGTTAGGGAATCATTTTATTCTGTTTTTTAATTTTAGTTTCTTAAATTACCTATTTTAGCTCTATTTTATTGCTCATATTTTTTTTAATTGATGATAAATATAATAAGGAATTGAATTTTAGTTATATTAGTTTTTTGTGATTATATACATCGAGATTATTTTTATGTTATTTTCAATTTATAACGAGCTTTCAACCACCGTATATTTACAAAAATAAAGCAAATCAAACATATTAGCTAGGTTGATAATAGTATTTCGATCTGGCTAAAGATCTCATCAGAACCCGAAGTTTTAGAAAAGTTAGAGCCTCCATAAAAGGCAACACTTTAACAAAAATCCTATTAATCATTAATTTGGCTCCATTCTTCTCTTCTTAGTAATCAAGCACGTGGTTAGGGTCTTTTCCTAACAAGCATCATGACGTTACTAAACTTTGAAGACCAAAAATGCTCTATTTATATAAAAAAAAATTTAGTTTTTACTCTGGCTCAAGTAATATTTTTTACAGTTATATTAGTTTTTTGTTTTTATATACATGGAGATTATTTTTATGTTATTTTTAATTTTTAACGAGCTTTCAACCTCCGTATATTTACAAAAATAAAGCAAATCAAACATATTAGCTAGGTTTGACTCTAGCATTTCGATCTTGCTAAAGATCTCATCAAAAACCGAAGCTTTAGAAAAGCGAGAGCCTCCATAATAGGCAAAACTTTAACAAAAATCCTATTAATCATTAATTTTGCTCCATTCTTCTCTTCTTAGTAATCAAGCACGTGGTTAGGGTCTTTTCCTAACAAGCATCATGACGTTACTAAACTGTGAAGACCAAAAATGTTCTATTTATATAAAAAAAATTTAGTTTTTACTCTGGCTCAATATTTTTTACAGTTTTGTTAGTTTTTTGTTTTTATATACATCGAGATTATTTTTATGTTATGTTTAATTTTTAACGAGCTTCCAACCTGCGTATATTTACAAAACTAAAGCAAATCAAACATATTAGCTAGGTTGATACTAGTATTTCGATCTGGCTAAAGATCTCATCAGAACCCGAAGTTTTAGAAAAGCTAGAGCCTCCATAATAGGCAGAACTTTAGCAAAAAATCTAATAATAATCAATTTTGCTCGATTCTTGTTTTAATTCACAACCAAATTATTTTAATTCACAATAAATACAAAATCATTCACAGTGACAGTTTTTTTATTTTAACAAAAAAAAAAAAAATAATTAAATTTTGAAAATTAAATAAAACTAGAGTCAAAAAGAAACAAACCATTTAAAATACATTGCCATTTTACTAAATAGTTAAAATTTATCTTATTATTGTCCAACTGTTCTGTTTTCAATCCAGTATTTTTAAAAGGCTGTATTAGACAAAGACTACTCGACGGCCAAACAAAACCCCAGATCTTTTTTAATAAACTTATGTACGCTGATTCCAAATCTGATAATTTTTTTTCTCATTGGAAGATTTTTAAATATCACCACATATTATTGAAAAACCGTGAACTTTTTTTAAGAATACAAATCTATACAATATATTAATATTTTTTTTTTTCAATACCGGTAAGATATATTCTAAGACAAACACTGAAATGATTATACTCAAATGAATGAAAATTTTGTGTAGATTTATGTTCTTAAAAAATAATGATTTTGCGGTTAAATTTCGAAAAATAAAGCAAAATGTACGAAAAAATTGGGTAAATGATGCAAATATAAAAACCACGATATTTCAAAAACTTCAATTGAGAGAAAATTTTTGTTGGCATTTTTGGATTTAGCATACACATATAAAGGGTCCGCCATCTAACGTTTTTTTTTCAACTAGTGCTTATTTCGTGAATGGTAACACTTAGCTAATGTCTGATTTGACAGATAATTAGTTTTATCCATCCGCTCAACGAATATGGTTGTGTATACGCTTGAACGACGCTGAGAAATATTGCGACATTACTTTGAAAATCATGGTAATGTTGCAGAATGTGTGCGAAAATTGCGTACAGATTTTGGAAGAAGAGAAGCAGAGAATTTTTGTTCACAAAAATTGAAGAGGAGGATATTGGCAACATTTGGTTTCAACAGGACGGCGCTACGTGCCACACAGCCGAAGCTACACTCGATGTTTTGCGCCCTGTTTTTGAAGATCGCATTATCAGCCGCAGAGCTGATGTCGTTTGGCCACCTCGGAGCTGCGATTTGACACCGTTGGACTATTATTTGTGGGGTGCCGTCAAATATAAGTGTTACGCCAACAAGCCAGAGATAATTGACGCTTTCTTCTTCATTTCCGCTTAACTCCCTGTGGAGCATAGGGCCTCTACAAAATTTCTCCAAGATAGTCTGTCATTCTCTAGTAGTTTTAACTCGTTCCAGCTTCTTCCGCTGTGTTCAATATCTTTGAGCAAGCTTCTTTTCCAGGTGGTCTTTGGCCGACCTCTTCTTCTGTTGCCTTGTGGGTTCCAATCTAGTGCTTGACGGCTTATTTCATCAGGGTTCTTCCTAAGCGTGTGACCGATCCATTTCCATTTTCTTCTCTTTATAATAATGGGAATGGGATCAATTTGGCATTTTCTATACAATTCTTCATTGCTTATGACGTTTGGCCACCAAATTTTTAGTATATAACGCAAGCAACGGTTTGTAAAGGCCTGCAGTTTGCAGTTCAGTGCTACTGTTGTCAGCCAGGTTTCGCAGCTGTAAAGCAAAACTGATAAAACGTTTGACTTGAAAATATTTATCTTAGTTTTGACCAATATAATATTGGATTTCCAAATGTTCCGCAGCTGAAAGAACGCACTATTTGCCTTTCCAATTCTGTGTTCGATGTCTGATTTAGCACTTTCCTCTGATGAGACCATGCTTCCCAGATAGCAGAATTTATCAATAAATTCAACCGGTTCGTTGCCGATGAAAAAAAGGGTTGTTGTTTGTGGCTCTTATCATTAAGTTTTGATTGCATATCCGAATGTTTGGTGGACAAAAACATATATCGTCAGCATGGTCTAAGTCCTCGAGATGACCGGTCAAAGTCCATTGGATGCCACGTCGATGATTAGCAAGTGTGTCATCCAAAACCTTGTCTATAACAAGCAAGAAAAGTAGTGGGGACAATAGACATCCCTGCCTCACACCTGATTTCGGTAGGAATGGTTCTGACGCTTCAAAGGACAATATTCGTGAAGCCATTGGTGAAATACAGCTGCACACAATCGATAATGTGCTTAAAATTGGACCGATCGTGTAGGCTACTGCATGGCTAGCCGAGGCAGCCATTTGAATGAAATTATTTTCCATTATAACCCGGCAGGATTGTACTTTCAAATAAAAAAAGAAATTTGAGAAAATATTCAGTAGTTTTGTTTTATAGCATTTTCAAAAAAAAAGTTATTTGGCGTACCCTTTATATTAAAGGCAGGTTCTGAAAAAAGTGAAATATGTCGAGTAGTGTAATTGATTTAAAAACCTTCAAAAAAATGCAACTTATTGACTGGAAACTATATTAAAAAAATTGTGGAAAATTGTTATCCAGGTAATGATATATAACTTTTTTTGGACTTCCAGTTATGACACCAGATTACTATATACATTACTTTAATACAAATAATAATGACTAATTAATAAACAGCGCATTTCCCTATTATTTCAATACAAAAAATAATGCGTTGCCCACACTTAGAATACTATGTAGGTAAAAACCACTACAAATGTAGTTGAAAACAAATGAAATTTCACTTAAAGAAAGGACGACTTACATTACATTAAATTTAACTACCATTGTCATTTGTTTTGCAATGTTCAAAAAATGACTAACAATTGTAGTAAAAATGAACCACATGGTAGTAAAAAATAAACAAACAATTATTTTTTTAAGTAACAAAAAACAACTGTAAAAAATTAATGTAAAATCATAAAACAGTCATTTCATGTGGGTTTTTTTTTTAAATGAACTACAAGGTTAATAACAAATTTAATTTGTTCTACAAATGACTGACATTTACATTAAAAATAAAGAAACTGTATTACAACCCAAACAACTACATATTTTAAAAGCAGAATTTCCCTGAGTGCATATATAGGGTCGAACGTCGAGCATTCGCCACCTTTTTTTGAAGAGCTGTCGTTACTCAACCAACATTTCTTTTGAAAAATTTCTCTTTTTATGTAAAATGTTACACATCTTATCTATAGTTTGCGTATTTAGAACATATATTATATTTATTCCGTATATTTATTTTTTAAGATTTCCAGAGTAACTCAAAACGAATAAACTGCCCACCTATGTGCTAAATTCCTCGAGTTGATGTTGCACATTTGTCATCTATATATATAACGGTTCTGGCGGAAAAGTTATAGTAAATAATCATAAATATAGATATGTATTTTCAAAAAAAGTTTATTTTCTTTAATTTCTCTGAAAATATATTACGAATCACCAGTGCAATACAAGTATCCATGTAACGTATAAATATTACGTATACGTCGCACTGTGGGGTGAGAGCCTTCAAAAGTGGCGATTAATTCAAAAGATGAACTTTAACTTTCACAACGGTATTTGGTACCATATGAAAGTAGATAAAATGCTACATCACTAACTGCAAAAATTAAAGTTCTGAGTTGTTTACTTTATTTGCAGTGAGTGCTTAAAGTTCAATAATTTTTGCTGTTTTTGCTCGCATTGATAAAAAAAGAAAATTTTGATATTTCAAGTGATTATATTTTTTATTAAGACTTCTATAAGTAAAAGTTTTATAATGGAACCGTCAACTTCAGGTATATGAGCATATAAAAAATTACTTTTTGTTTAGATAAATGTTTTAGAAATATTTAAAAAAAAAAAAACAAAATTGCTCTAAAAATGTGGTATTTTTGGTATTTACATTGAGTTTCAACAACTTTGCGGGTGATTCGGGGAAAAAATGTTTTTATGCTCTTTAAATATGAGATTTTAGCTAATA
Source organism: Delia radicum (assembly GCA_021234595.1). NCBI lineage: Eukaryota > Metazoa > Arthropoda > Insecta > Diptera > Anthomyiidae > Delia > Delia radicum. Next base: position 137,817,641 of record CM037854.1, read on the forward strand.
AATCCCAGAATGCCTTGTTGCGCATTGGTGCGATTTTTGAGTTATGAAGGATTTTGTGAGAGAACTCCAGTTGCTAATATGCATACAATATTAATAGTTGTTTCCAGTGGCAACGAGGTCAATATAGAAAAATTTTCAAATTTCGCTAATGATACTGCCAGGTTATTTGTTAAAAATTATCCATGGTATTATATGCCTCCCACTCTACATAAATACTTTATTCACGGGCCAGAAATTATATCGCTTTCACCATTGCCTATTGGCCAACTAACTGAAGAATCTCAAGAAGCTAGAAATAAGGACTTTAAAAGTTATAGGGAGCACTTTCGCGTAAAAGCAGTAGGAAAAATACCATAGAAGACGTGTTCAATAGGTTTCTTTTGAGTTCTGATCCATTCATTTCAAGCATGAGAAATAGCTGTAAAAAGAAAACGGAGCAAATGCCAAAGTCTGCATTGGAGTTACTTGTTCTTCCCCACAGTGAAAACGATAATGATGGCGATGATGAAGGTGATGATGAAGACTATTTTAATGATGATTTTGAAGATAATAATGATTATGAAGATAATGATGATTATGAAGTTGATGATGATCATGGAAGTAAATAATACTTATGAAGTTAATGAAATTAAGTAAATACAAAAGCCTTATAAGTATATTTTTTAATGTTTATTTTCTTAAATGTTTGTTTTCTATTGTTGAATATTTATAAATAAAAATTAATAGTATTTTCTAATGTGTCTTTTTGAGTTAAATCTACAAAATTATGGATTTTTGAGAAAATATATGAATTTAAAGTTTAAAATTTGCTAATATAAATTCATATTAAATATTTAGTCCTTTTATTTAAACAAAAAAAAATTTTTTTTTCTAAAAGCACATAATGTGTGCTATAATTTACAATTTAATTCACTAATTTATCGTTTTTCATTCCAAAGTTACAGCAAAAATAGTCAAATAAGACGAATTTTTTCAAAATACAAAAACCCCATAAAACGTTAAAAAAATTTTTCTTCAACAATTTTTTTTTTTTTAATGATGAGTTTTTATGTGTTTATTAATATCAATCAATAAAAAATAACAACATTTTAAAATTACGACTTCTATGAATTAATCGCCACTTTTGATACCATTCACCCCACTGTGCGTCGTTTAAAGTGCTACCAATTTTTGCTGACGACCTGGTGGCCTGGGCTTATACACAATTTACATTTTACATAAATTCCATATCTTTTTTACACTTTTTAGATATAAATTCTAAAAAAATCGCTTTAATATCAACGTTTCTACATCCTTAAGGATATTTCATTCTAATACACGAAATGAAAAGTTATAACAAATATAATAACTCTACAGTAGTTTTTTTTTTGCAACCGAAAAAAAGCACAAAAGCATGTTTGTCCTCGACACGTGTGAAGTACAGTGTAAAATTTGATAACATGAAATACGATCAAATACAGCACAAATTACGAAAAATGAACATTTTAATAACTCTCTTAAATACAGCAAACATCGGGGGTGGCATATGCTACTTATTTTTATCATTATTTTAAATATAATGTAATGATCTGAAAATTTTTATAAAATGTATTTTAGACTCATTATTTTTTCAGCTCAAATAAGGTCATATATATGCTACATATTTTTAATCTTTTGTAATCTAAAAAGCAATGACATTTTGTGCAAGCAAATCATTCATGTTTTTATCTATCCAGTAATTAATGATATGTCATTATTTTGCGTGACATTTCTATGTAAAAGAAATGAGATTTATAATGAGAATCGTACACTGATAGAAAGTTCCCTCATAGTATTAATGAATCGATTTCATTAAAATTGATTCAGTGACTTAATGCCTAATTGTATTAACTGAATGAAAATTCATTATTTTTTTTTTTTGTGTTAGTTTTAGAGTTGTTCTAATCAGGCTTTCAAGGTCATTAATTTTCAAAACGTAAATAAAAGACTTTTTATTTAATTTTTCGTATTCCTACGTTTCGTCGGTATTTTCCGACATCCTCAGGGATTCGGTTTTATTAAATCTGGCAACCATGTAAATATAAAGAAAATAACCACTAAGAAATATCAACAACAATAAACTTAACATTAGAATAATTTCAATTACAATTAGTCTTCTCGTCAAATTTACATAATTTTTAAAAAACACACATCACAGGTTTCATTAATTTTTATTAATTTTTTCCTAAAATTTTCAATATCCTAATAAATAAATACAGAGTATATGTCCTCGAACTTGAATAATTTTAATTTTCAAAATTTTTTTATGATTATTTTATATTTTCATAAAAAAAATTCATTAAATTTATGAAAATTTTTTGAATTTTTCATCAATCAAATATGAACTAGTAATATGCCCAAAAAAAATGTATGTCTATTTTTTTTTCTTCTCTATATAGTACATTTTGGATTAGAAAAAATTGCTGAAGTTAAAACTTTGTAAAAAAAAAAATGATTTTGAGGCGATCTCATAAAATTTAGTGTATAAAGCGTTGATGTGAGGTGGCTACAAATTACTTAAAACATTTTCTTAAGTGATTTTGTAAAAGGTCAATAAATTTTTATTTTTGTTTTAACTGAAGAACAAATTGTTTTTGACTATTATCTCAATATCTTTAAGATGTATGTTATAGAGAAAAAAAAACGTTGTAAAAAAAAGTAATGAAAATATTTCATGAAAACTATCAATTATATTCATTAAACATATAAAAGTTTTATAACGCTTATGCGGCTCTATTAAACTTAAACGGAGGAAAATAAACCCCTAAGAGCGGCCGAAGGCCGCCACCCAGAAGAACTTCTTTTTCAAATCAGATGTCGAATCCGTTGAAATCTTATATTTTAAGACATCAAGTAATTTGTAAAAACAAGTTTTTTTGTGTGGCGGCCTTAGGGGTTTTTTTCCTCCGTAGAACGCGGCAGGCGGCTTCGCGAAATAAAGTTTTTTCTGCCTGCGATTATACGATTTATAAATTTTGTTTTATTTTGTGATATACTACTAAAGAATATTTAAAAAAATTGTATTGATATACCAAACATTATTAGTCTTTTTATTTTAAAAAGTCTGGACGCTATGCCACATTTGAAAGTGACATGATATCCAAGAAAAGTAATGTCGTAATGTCCTTGGACATTACGACATTTTACAAATTGTCATAAAGTCCATCGACTTCCACATCAATAACGAAATAACTCCCCAAAAATAATTACTGGGGAATTATTTCATTTTGAAATTTTGGGGACTTATTTCATTACAAAATAAATCCCCAAATAAGAGAAGGTAATAAATCCCCAAAAGTGGAAATAACTCCCCAAAATGTCGTTGTTGTTGTTTTTGGGGATTTATTTCATTTCTGTTTTGGGGCGTTATATAGTGGGAGGTTATTTCATGGAGCCCGCCTATGCTAACATCAATAAAAACAATTTCTAATAATTAATGAAATTTTCATTGGGTCAATGAAACTAATTATTAAAATTGTTTTAATGAAACATGTTTCATTGATTCAATGACACATTTCTTTGGTCAAAAATTCGTTGTATTAATGAAGGAATTCATTAATACTTCGCACAAGTTTCTATCAGTGTAAGTTCTTGCTGTTACCAAATATGTACTCATATATCCAATTATATGGTAATGCTTTTCTACAATGTGGTCGATAATTCATGCAAAATTTCGAACCACTGTACCATCAGTTTCTGTAAAAATGATGTTAGAAAATCATTCGAATTTAAAAACCAAATAATATGAGATTTTTCAAACTGTACGTGTTTTTTATTGAATTTAAGTTTATTTGAAACATTTTATATAATCTTGTTAAAAACTTTTACACAGAAAAAAAAATATTAACCTACTTTTTTCAATTAATTCAATTTGTTGAAAGTTTTAAAAGCTGTCAATTAAAAATTAATTTAATCAATTAAATATTTGCTCAAATTCGGAACTTGCTTGACATTTTTTTTATACCATCAATCAAAAGTTATTGTTGTTGTTTTTTGTAATATATACATATAGTTGTTTTTTTTTATTATAAATGTTTATGTATTAGTAATAAATATTTTAAATCCATTTAAATTAGATTTTTATTAATTCTCATTCGGTCTATTACTTCAAAAAGTTAAATGATTTAATTTCAGTTGTTTAAATGTGAATTTTAATTTATTCTAAAGCACTTTCGTAAAACTAAAAATGTAGTTTTTAAAGTTAAATGTGGTTACATTTAACTTTAAACTTTTTAACTTTTTAACAAAAAAATGCTAAAAAAAAATAAAATATTTAAAAAAAATCCTATGGTTTAAGCAAGAATGTTTATTTTTGCAAAAAAAAGTAAGTGCCATACTCCCTACGTTTCAATAGAAAGAAAAAAAATAATTTCTATGTGAACTTGTTCACATAAGTAAAAATAAATCTGCTAACTAAAATGAGAATTTCATGCCGGTTGAATTCACTGTTATTAAATTCAAGCTGTAAAAAACATTTGGTATGGCAACAACACTTTTATAAAGAAACAATTAGTATGGCAACAAACCGTCGGTATGGCAACAACATTTTGTTTTTGTTTTTTTTGGGAAGATGTCCGATATTGATCACTTTTTAATCAATGAGTTATTATTAATTGGAAAATAATTCAATTAAAGAACTATCATTTTCTAATTGAATAAGCAATTTTCGCTGTTGGCGGAATTTCAGCAATTGAAGTTATTGCATCGGTGTTTTTCGTGATTGATATGTTTTTTTTTATTTTTTTGTGTATTATAATAGGAAAATTATATGTTTCGGTTTTAATATAAAAAATCGTATATTTTATAGCCATCGAATTTCATATATTCTAAAACAAAGCGGTATAATTTAAATGCGATTTAATAAACAAGCGCTTATTTCGTTGAAAATTAAACTCACGTTCTGAATAAATTATATAAAAATAGGGCTAACAACCCTGTTGCAATTGAAAGAAACCGCACACTCACAAAAAAAAAAAAAAACAGGCAATAAATTTAGCTACATTTTTGGTGGGAGGATCCCAGCAATATTTTTGCTACATTTACTAATTTTTTGCTGATATTAGCAATTTTTCTGCAAGGATCATCCCATCAAAAACAAAAGCTTTATAAGCTTTTGTTTTTGAGTGCAGTTAAACAAAAAAAAAAAAAAAACAATAAATAAAGATTTGATTTGCAAATCCAAATATACGTTTAGAAATAGAAAATCACTTAAGAATTGAGTTCCTTTTAAACTTTTTAATGTCCAGTTAAACATTTAACAAACAGTTTAAGTTGAAAATGTATGTGGGAAACATCAACAAATATGCCAGTTAAAGTCCCACTGAGTAGCCAACGGGATATGTGAAAATGAGGCTAAGAGTACACAGTTAAAAAAAATATTTTTTTAACAATAACTTCAGAGAAGTATATTCAAATATCTCAAAATTGTTAATAGATCAAATCTACAATACATACACTCAAATAAAAAAGTTAGTAAAGTCAGCAAAATTTTAGTCAGGAGGGTGCTTGCAAAAAAATTTCTAATATCAACAAAATCGAGCGAGCTGATTTTTAGCAACAAAATTAGTAGATTCGGCAAAAGTTTTATAACACTTAATAGATTAGAAATTAAAAAACATTTGCTAAAAATTAAAAAAAAATTTTGCTGAATATTAGTAGACTGAAAAAAACTCAAAAAATTTGTAGAAAAATTATACTTTAGTTAATTTATATGCTGAAAATCATAAAACATATTTTTGTGAATCTTTTTAAAATAATTTACAATACGTTATAGTACAATTATTGTATAAATGATGATATCTTTTAAAGGAACGCAAATGCCGCAGACAATTATAGAAACGAAACGAAAAAATAACAAAATATAACATATACAACCCTTTTTGCAATAAGAAAAAGGAAACAGAAAAATCTACCTAAGATGTATGTCTTTGTCTTTCGCTTTAGTCTGTCTACCTATTGCATATTTGTCTGCAATTTGATCACACAAGATTATTAATATATATAAACATTTAGTTTACATATACACATTTAATCTTTATTAAATTTAAATATTTATTTGCCTTTTATTTAATTAATAGACAATTACTTTCTCAAGCCGGTGATGACGCAAAATTTAAGTTGGTTTAATCCACAATTTTGTTTTATGTATGAAAAACAGATACAAAAATCTTCCATGGTTGATTTTTTTTTATATTATGTCTTACTAGAGTTGTACTTTTTAGTATAATTTTCCTTGTGACTACTGCATCTAGACATGTCGCGCGACATCTAATTCACTCTGCGTATATCTTTCAGTCTGGTTGCCGTTCACACTATTGATGTGCTAATCAACACAATTTTGTTTTGCAAAATAAATTAGTAAAACATTAGTTCAAAACAGTTAAGTGCTGAATAAGTATAACTAAAATTTTAGTTTAAAACATAATTTTAGCAAAAAAATTTGCTGAAAAATAGTATACCTGATTTACAAGATGTTTTACTAACTTTTCTACTAACTTATTTTTTTGAGTGTTCATGCTACAACATGCTTTTTAAGTTTATTTTTACTGTGTAGTTGTTTATTATTTTTTAATTAAATTTTGTGTGTTTTTTGAAACTACTTGGGTAAAATGAAACATTGTTTTCCTAATACGTAACTATAAATTTCATATTTGTAATTTTAATCATTTGCGTGTTGAGAACGAAAAAAAAAACAATTTGAAATCAATGGAATTAAGTCAGTCAATTAACGTATTTATTGTTTTCATATGAAAATTAAATTTGTAAATTTTTGTGCAAATTTGACCCATAGTGCGCACATATTGTAATATGAAACTGTTTTAAAAATCATTTGATATTAAATTAATTTGCAAAATCAAGCAAACTTTGAAAAAACTATTAAAATTAATTTTAGAAGTACATTTGAGTAATTTATTTAAAAAGAAACGTGAGTATTGCATATATACAGGTAACCCTGGATTAACGCAATTACATTTGAATAACAATATTAAGAATTAAGGAAAACTTCTAATTATTTTTCACTTTGTTTTTTTAATATGACTAAAGAATATTTTAATTCGAGGCTAAAAGTAGAGTTAATTGAATTAAAAATTAATGCGTAAATCAAGGGTTATCCGTAAATAACAAAACAATATGTGTGTATGTGTAGTAAAATATAATTATTGTATTTAAATAATTTTAAAGTTTGTGATTCTGATAAAATACCAGCATAAAAGAAAATGAAAAATGCACTTGTAATTGTTGAGAAAAACAAAACTGCTAATTTAAGCATTTATCTACAAGGTAAGTCCATAGAACAATACTTTTGTTAATAATAAATAAAGGGTGTAAACGATTTTTTTTTTTACAAATTTAAATGCTAATTGTAACAAAAACTAAAAGCACTGAAAGTAAAGTTAATATATTAAATTAAAGAAAATTTTATCAAATTTAAAAAAAACGCTTCGAGAATCTTTTCGAGACGGAGTGAATTTTTGCATTCTGGCTATAAAAGTGCTATTTTGATTAAAATGCTAAACTTTAACGACTGGTTCCCATTTGTTCACATTTTTTTAATTTTAAGACCTTCTTGATAAGTTCCTAACTTTTTGGTTAACATTTTTGCATTTATAGTTGCTTGGGGCACCCAGTGGTGTTCACCATTTTTTTAAATGTTTCGCCTTTGACGTACATAAACCGTTCTATCGATTTTCAAGTTATACATGTTACCAGAGAACTGACAAAGTAAACTAACTACTATTTAGAATCAATATTCAGTAATTTATTCCATTTTTATATACATTTGTCTGTTCGAATCACGTTTCAGCTAGGGAATTCAAAATTCCCCACTTTTTAATTTCCCGGGAAAGCGGGATTTTTCCGACTTTTCTGGAATCCCACAAGGAAAATAAATTATAAAAATGTTCATATTAAATAAAATTTTATTAGTTTCAAAATTTCTTATACGCCATTAACAGGAACGAGGTAACTGAATGTAATCGTTTTTGTTATTTATTCTTTCCTGGTTTAAATTTAATACTTTTATGTCTGTTAAGATTTCAGTTTTTACACTTAGAATACTGCAAAGACTGCAATAGACCACTGCAAATGAAATTTCCCTTAAATAAAGGACGATTTACATTTCATTAAAATCAACTAACATTGTCATTTGTTTTTCAAATGTACCACATGGTTGTAAAAAATAAACAAACATTTAAAAAAAAAAAAAACATAAAATGACTGTAAAAAATGAATGTTAAATCATAAAACAGTCATTTGACGTGGTTTGTTTTTTTTAAATAACCTACAAGGTTAGTAAAATATTTAATTTGTTCTACAAATGACTGACATTTACATTAAAAATAAAGAAACTGTATTACAACCTAAACAACTACATATTTTTAAAGCAGAAGTTCCTTGAGTGTAGATACACTTCGCTTTCTTCACTTCACAAAGACGACATTTTGGGATTTCGACACAATTAATTAAGCTAATGAAATATCAAACAGTTATAAAAAAAAATTTTTTTTTTTCAGTTAGCTTTAAATATTTCTAAGAAGGTACGGGCCTGTCAAAACCGATTTATGGAATTAATTTTTATTCCTACAGATTACGCTCTTAGCAAAGCATACCTGCTAATTAGAAACCATAATAATTAGAAATTTGCTCTGATTCATTTTGTTAATTTTTTCTTCTTTGTACAATATTGATACGCAAAAATCTTTACATTCAGGGAAAATCCGCTGTAAATATTTGTAGTTGTTTGAGTTGTAACACATTAATCTTGTTGTTAAGTGAAAAAAACAGTCATTTGTAGAAGAAATTTAATTTTCGACTACATATGTAGTTCATTAAAAAAAAACCAACCACATCAAATTACTGTATTATGATTTTACATTGATTTTATACTTTAGTTTCTTTTTATTTAAAAAATAAAACAAGAAGTAGATGTGTGTTTATTTTTTACTGCATATGTGGTTAATGTTTACTACAAATGTTGTAACAACCCAGCAAAAATTTTTAGAACATATTACCTCTGAAACTGTTCTAGAACAACTTCTTTTATCACCGGCTACATGGAACCGGTTCAAGAACAGGATCCAGTGAGTCGAAATGTAAGGTGTCACTGTCCCAGAACCAGTTCTATAACTGGTTCTAGAACAGGTTCTAAAGCAACCTGTTCTTGTTAGGACAAACTCCAAATACAAAGAACCAGTTGCAGAACAGAAATTAGAGCCTGTTATAATACAGTACAAGTTGTTCTGCAACCAGTTGTTTGGATTTTACTATTTTACTGCGAATATTAGTTAAATTTACTGAAATGTAAGTCCTCCTTTACTTAAGTGATTTTCATTTGTTATAAGTACATTTGCAGTGGTATTTACCTACATAGTATTCTAAGTGTACGTATAAAAAAGTATTACATTTTTTTAATCCAAAGATTTTTGTATTGTCATTCCAACTGTTATGGCACTTTGACAATAAACATTTAAATTTGTAAAAAAAATATCGTTTACAACCTTTGTATTTTGTTGAGTATTAAATAACAAATAATCACTATATTTTTTAATGATTAAAATTTAATTATGTATAGCCCTTAAAAAAACTGTCGCCAAGTAGCACAAATTATAGATATAAAAAGTAGAATGTGCGCCCCGGTAGGTTAGTTGGTAGCGTGCTGGCTTATCTCTGCGGGGGTCGTGGGTTCGATTCCTACCAGAGGCACTGGTCTGTTTTCGCTACAACGCGCCGAAGGCTATAGTAGCTAGTGCTCGGTTAGGGTAATAGTATATAATTTGTAATTATATGATTATTAATTAATAAAATAAAAAAAAAAAAAAAAAGAAATAGAATGAAAATAAATGGAATGATACAAAAAATGTTTAAGAAATTATTTTTATACAATTTGTTTTTGACGCGAAATTTTCATACATTTTATGAAAAATATTACTAATTACTAATTTTAAGCTTTTTCTAGTTAAATTTTTTGTTGGATATAATTTGATATAGCTTTTGATGTAATTCCGTTAAAGATCTGCATGCAGCAACATTTTGTTGACCAGAGTTTTAAGCATATTCGAATTCTACACACGTTTTTATTTTGTTAACTAGGCAAAACTTTATATTATCGGAATTTTTTTTTTTTGTTGTATTGTGAAATTAATTAATTTTTTTTTAACGTTTTTTGTTTATTTATTTATTATTAAATATTTATTTTATTCATAAATTAGGCACATTGAACATAAAAAAATCCACTTTAATATGAAACACTTTAACACAATTATCTTTTTTTTTTATATTATATTTATAAAATTTTGTTATGCTAAGATAATAATTGGCGGTACTTTGAATAAAATAAAATTATTTATTTATTATATCACTAAAATATTTTTATAATTTTCAAATTTTTATTCTCTATTCGGAAATATTTTCTTTTAATTTAAACAAATTTTAATCAAATTTTTATATTATCATTATATTTTGAAATAATTAAAACATTGTTTTTTATATTATTACTCATTTAAAAAATATTTATTTAAATTTTTGTTCACATTAATCTAATCTTGATATTAATTTAAATTTCAAAACCACTTAATTTTATCAATTATATAAAAACTATTAATTGAAAAAATTTTCAAACTACCGATTGCATTACTTCCTAAGTACACTTTTGTTTTTGTATAACTGGGGGTTGATAATTTTTTTTTATTTTTTTTTTAATTTAAGCTTTAAACCGTGACTTCCAAGTACAATTAATTTAAAAATACGTTAAATGTATAACCGTGTCTTTGCAATGAGAGACTAAATGAACGAAGAACAACAAACGATCGACAACAAGTGACGATTTCAATTTCAGGTAATAACTAACAGATACAAAATATATTTTTGTATCTAATACCCTCCGCCTTCAAATTCAGTACTTCACAGAAATAATAAAAAAAATATACATACAATACAACAACAAAAAATAAAATAAATAAAAACCCCAACCATACATTAAACAGAGAGCCAGAGCAAAGCAGATCCAACAGTAGAAAAAAAAAAAAAACAAAGTGAGAATAAGCTTTACACGTTTTTTTATATTTTTTGTCATTTCAGTTGTATTTCGCCGTATTCTACTCTAAACAGTAGTGTAAGTTTAATTAAAAGCAATATCAGTTATTTAAGTAGATAAAATTTTGATCGCTTAACTAGATTCCGATAAGTTCAAAAACTGAAATAGAAACGTTATAAACGAAATAGAAGCCGCTAAAACAGATCCCTTTTTTTTTGTTCTGTCTCCAGGACAATCAGAATGTCCTGGTACCATATGGTAACTATGAGCGATGCTAGGGGACTTGTTATTGTACATTAGAGCGACTCAACTTGTATGGAAGAGAAAAAAGTGATTTTGTTACTCCTCTGAAAATAAATCTTGATATTTTTTATGATGATTCCCAAAATATTTTGGTTCTAGCGTTGACCATCCGTGAGCTGGACCATTTTTAAAAAAGATATTTTTTCAGTTTTTCGAATTTATTTTGTACTTTGCTCCAAGAAGACAAAAATAAAATTTGGTATCATCGAAAAGAGGTTTTGAAGCAGCAACCAATGGTATATAGAACTTGACCACGAAGAATTTGTATGAAAACCCAAAGCGAAAATATGTATTTAGTTTAATACTTCAATTAGTAGGTCGCAAGTGTACAAGTTTTACATACCATTGGATGCTGCTTCAAAGCCTCTTTTCGATGAAAACAAATTTTATTTATCTCGTCTTGGAGCAAAGTACAAAAAAAATTGGGGAAAATTG
>CM037854.1:137829528-137930695 GCA_021234595.1 Delia radicum
AATTCATTATGTATTTTTTTCACACACTGTTATTTTACAATCTTTTTAAACTTTATTTATTTATTTAGAAACGAGCCTTTTTACAGTAATTTTAAATGTCGACAATACAAGTTTTAGCAATTTTTTAAATTTTAAAGAAAGAATATTAGCGGGCGAAAAATAATGAAAATTTTCTCAAAACACAAAGTGAACGAAATATTTCTTAAAATAAATGCAACGCTTCATAATTGTTATGAAACTGGTTTTTTTAATGAAAGTTCTTTACAAAGTGAGTGAAAATTTTAATAAATTAAATATTAGATTTCATAACATTTTATGAAAACTTGCATTTACTTAATGAAAAGTTTCAATGAAGTAGTTCCAGTGCAACTTCATTGAATTAGTGCAAGAATTCATTAATATCATGCAGACAATTCTTTCTGTGTACAAAAATTTTCAGATATCAGCAATACAAAGCGATTTATAAAAACCCGATAATCCGGTTATTGGAACCGGTTTAAAAAAAAAAAAAACGAAAACCGTTGTTTAAAAAATGCGATATTTTTAAGTATTTGAAAACCGGGTGTCGAAAATTTGACAACTCCATTTATAAAAATAAAATAAATTTTAATCTTTGGGTTAGTAAAAATTGTAAGCGTCTGAATTGGATGAATGAAATAAAAGGTAAAACAAAGAGATATGGCGCATTCGCTGACTTAAATATGTGACTTTTAGATACGAATCTGACATCAGGTGATCGAAATTTAAAATGGCAGATCCAATATCCAAAATAATCCTTCAAAACAAAATATATAACCTATTAGAAAATCATCAGCCATTTTAAAATTGCATAATCTGATAGCGCATTCGCTTGCAGCGAACTCACATAAAGGGTGCGAATAATGTTTTTGTTACAAATTTTAACCCAAATTGTGAAAGTTATATAAAAGCTAGAAAAAAAAACCAAGCACTCTAGGAATCTTTAAACGTTAGACTTTAAAAAACTATAACATTTTACTTTTTATATAAATATTGTCCAAAGAAAAAGAAATTAAATTAAAAAAATAATATGCACAAATTTCTATAACAGAGTTTTTTCATATTTTTACCATTTTTAGTCAAATTTGAAAATATTATTATTTTCTGATTTTTGGACTTAACAATAGATTTTTCTTACAATATTTGAGTTTTAAATACGCTAATTTTCTTCGCTTGAAATGTTTTTTCTATATTTTTTTTTGTCCCAAAGGAAAATTTTTTGTTAAAGAGAAGCAACACTCAGGAAATTATTCCTATTTATTAATGTGTTGCTTTCTTTGGAAAAGGGATAGTGTGGGACGAAAGGTGGGGAAAGATGAAGGTCTTCAAACATGATAACACTTTAGACTTTAATGGTCTATAAAAAGAAAAAAATATAATTAAAAAATATGTTTTTTTAATAAAATATAGATTCTAAGTTATCATATATAAAAAATATATAAAAATATTTAAAAAGGCTCTTTTTTAACTTCACTCGCTAATAGTATCTTAATTGCCTGTTTTTAATTGCTTATTAAGCGTTCATATTCGCTAAAACTGTAAAAAACAGTAAAAACCTACATAAAACATGAAGCTGGAGTTTAGATATAAAGCTTTGTGCATTAAATATGAGACATTAGTTCCATCAAAACGAAAGCAAATTGATTTCTTTCGAAAAGTTTTAAATGTAAACTCTAAATGTAATACCGCAAAATTTCAAATACACTCAAAAAAATAAGTTAGTAGAAATTTAGTAAATCTTGTAAATCAGGTATACTATTTTTCAGCATTTTTTTGCTAAAATTATGTTTTAAACTAAAATTTTAGTTATACTTAGTCAGCACTTAACTGTTTTGAACTAATGTTTTACTAATATTTTACTAATGTTTTACTAATTTATTTTGCTAAAAAAAATTGTGATGATTAGCACATCGACAACCAGATTAAAAGTTATACGCAGAATGAATTAGATGCCAAGATGTAGTAGTGACGAGGAAAATGATCCTTAAAAGTACAACTCTAGTAAGACACATAAAAAAAATTCAACCATGGAAGTTTTTGTATCTGTTTTTCATACATAAAACAAAATTGTGGATTAAAACAACTTAAAATTTGCGTCATCACCGGCTTGTGAAAGTAATTGTTTATTAATTAAATAAAAAGACAAAATAAAATATTTAAATTTAAAAAAGATTGAATGTGTATTTGTAGTCAAATTGTGGTCAAGCTGCAAAAAAATATACAGCTGGTAGACAGAAAGATTGTTATGTTTCCTTTTTCTTATCCCAAAAAAAGGGTTGTATATGTTACATTTTGGTTTTTTTTCGTTTCGTTTCTATAATTCTTTGCGGCATTAGCGTTCCTTTAAAGATAGCATCATTGAGACAACCATTGATGTATAATTATTTCTATATTTGCAGATATTACATTAATTCATGTCGTCAATGTGGGAGTATGAAAATTTTTATATTTTGTAACGTATTGTAAATTATTTTAAAAAGAATCACAAAAATATTTTTTATGATTTTCAGCAAAATAAATTAACTAAATAAAAATTTTGTACAAATTTTTTGAGTTTTTTTCAGTCTACTAATATTCAGCAAAAATTTTATTAATTTTTAGCAAGGGTTTTTTAATTTCTAATCTACTAAGTATTAGCAAAACTTTTGCTGAATTTTGTTGACATTAGGATTTTTTTTGCAAGTACCCTCCTGACTAAAATTTTGCTGAGTTTATTTGAGTGTATGGAAAAATATTGACTGAACATTTGATTTTCAACTTTAACGATTTCTAGTAATTTATATTTCAAGTCAATTTTTTGTATATTTAATTTGCATTCGATACAGTGTCGTTCCTTTTGGGAAAGTATATATTACGAAGACCTGTTCCCATATAACATCTTTAAAAAGTTATCAGCGTGTATAAATTTATATTAAAACTAAAAATACACCCTATTTTAAAAACATTTATCAACATCGAATAAGGTTTTAAATATTATATCCACTCGTCCCCAACTAATATTTTATATATTTTTAAAACTTGACTCTATATTTATGTTATATATAAAAATCAACTGACTGCTCTTGCCTTTTGAGTTAATGTTGATGCATACATTTTGCAGCTCGGAAAAAAGTTCTATATTTTTTTATTTTTATTTTTTAATATATTATTTGGTAAACCTACTATGTATTTAATCCAATTTAGAGGAAATTGAAAGCACTAATATTGGGTTTTGTTGAAATTTTAAATTATGTATTTTTCTCCTTAAAAACTGGCAAACCTGATCTGAAATTCTAATTAAATTGCAATAATAATATAAATTAACTGTAATATTTATTTAGAAAGTTGATGGATGACTTAATGCTTTAAAATGAGGTCTCTACTTCGGCAATCGGTTATGTAGTTTCAGACATGCTTACAAAACACCAACTTAATTTCTCAGAATTAAAAAAATGCATACCATTTTTAATTTTTTTTAATAGTGGGCCTGTTAATAAGTGCTAAACCGATGAAAAACTTCCATAGGTAAATATATTTTTATATATAGTCATATGTATAATTATATACCGCATTATTTTTTTGCCACAGTAGCGAAAGCGCCCCCTTCTACCCTACATTATGAAAATTTGTTTTTTTAACATTTTTGGCTTATTAAATACTTATAAAGGGTGGTTTTTATAGTGGTATATAACTTTGAAATGGAATAAAACAAAGATGATTTTTTTTTTAAATTGACATGAAATTACTTTATTCGAAAGATAATCATCTGGCATTATAATTTAAATATGACTTCTGGCATATGAAAGCCACGGCTGGCTCGGACGTAGTCTAATCTGGAGGTCCCTTTAAATTTCTTTATGTAATCAGTTAGCTTTATTAAAACAGTGCATAAAATTCTTTCCCGTTGCAAAATTCATTAAACCTTGTTTGCTACTAATTTTATATTTTTACGAAAAATTACTCTTTAAAGTGCGTTATTTTTTTAATGACAAAATTAAACTAAGAAAATCCGTGTGCTTTCAAGGCGAACATTTTTTAAAATAGTGATTTAGATTTATTTATTTAGCGTTATAAGAACAATAAAATGAGACTATTTTATAGTTCAGTAAAAGTAGCAATACGATCATTATTTAAAATAATAAAAATTTAATTTAAAAATATAAATATATTGTTAACAAAGATCAAAATTAAATATTTGGCTAACTAGTTTTCTATTGGGTATACAAGTTAATAATGTCGATTTGGACAACATATGGCATAAATATCACATATGGTTTGTGTCAAAAATAACAAATATGGTATTTCAGAGGGTAAACATCTGTCATTATAATTCAGTATTCTATAGACGCCAAAGTGTAAACACACATTTTTTTCAATCGCATGATAACCTTCTTTCGTTTGAAGAAAACGGCAGCTGAAAGTTATCGATTGTTGCTAGAAGCTTACGGTCAACATGCACCAACTCTAAAAACCCATTTGAAATGAAGCCGAGAGACGTTGAAAGGCGATTTTCCATGTCGGAAATGCTGCTTGAACGCTGCAAAAAGAAGTAATTTTTCCATCGAATTGTTACTGGTGATGAAAAATGGATACATTACGATAACTCCAAGCGCAAAAAGTCATATGTAAAGCCCGGCCAACCAGCCAAATCAATAAGTAATGCTCTGTATTTGGTGGGATAAGAAGGGTATTTTTGTATTATGAGCTGTTTAAATCGGGTCAGACAATCACAGGTTACCTGTATTGAACACAATTGATTCGTTTGAATAGAGCAATCAACGAAAAACGACCAGAATATTCAACGCTCGGCCACATGTTGCAAGACCGGTCAACAACTATTTGGAAAACAGTGCATGGGAAGTTTTGGCTCACCCGCCTTATAGCCCAGACCTGGCTCCTTCTGACTATCATTTGTTTCGATCGATGCAGAATGCCTTTACTGGAATACGCTTCACTTCAGAACAGGGTATCAGAAATTGGCTTGATTCATTCTTTACCTCAAAACCGAAGCAATTCTTTTGGCGCGGAATCCATATGCTACCAGAAAGATGGGAAAAAGTAGTGGCTAACGATGGACAATATTTTGATAAATGTATCAATTCATTTTGTTATTATAATAAATGCATTTTCCAAGCAAACAGATCGACATTATTAACTTGTATACCCAATACAAAAACCATAGATCCTCTTAGGGAACAGGCCATGATATGGAACATTCCCTCCAATATCGCGCAAATATAGTAAAGGACAATAAGTTTATTGAACAAGTTGCAACTTTTCTATTTCTGCGAATTTTTCTCCAAAATGTTCAAAGTATATAGAAAATGTTGAAACTTTCGAAATGTGAAATGAAAAAATCTACACAGAAACATTGTAAAAAATATACTTTTTTGAATAACGCACTTAATTTAAATAATAATTTTAAAATTTATTTTGTTTCATTTCAGGTATGTTTGAAAATTTATTGTATATAAATTCCGTAAGTTTAAGAAAACTTTTCAATACCCATATATAAATTTGCATTACTTTCGTTTTATACTTTTACAAAATTTAATTGCTTAAGCCTTAACACTTTTAAATATATTTCAAAAAGCTCTACCCATGTGATAATTATCATATATTATCATAGAAGAAGTGTCATACATGTTCGGTTCCTAAAATTGAGGGTTTAATGCCATATATGGCTCATACATGACCATATATTTTAGTTCATATATTAATTTTTTTTTTATATTTTTTTTGTTTTGTTGTTTGTCTCTGAGGTCCGTTTAAAAAAAAAAAAACTATTAAAAGATTTTTATTTTTTTGATTACTTTGATTACTAAGAAGACAAGAATGGAGCAAAATTGATTATTAATAGGTTTTTTGTTAAAGTTTTGCCTATTATGGAGGCTCTAGCTTTTCTAAAACTTCGGGTTCTGATGAGATCTTTAGCCAGATTCAAATACAAGTATCAACCTAGCTAATATGTTTGATTTGCTTTATTTTTGTATATATACGGAGGTTGAAAGCTCGTTATGAATTGAGAATAACATAAAAATAATCTCGATGTATATAAAAACAAAAAACTAATAAAAATGTAAAAAATATTACTTGAGCCAGAGTAAAAACTAAAATTTTTTGAGATAGGCGTGGTAGAGAAGATTAAGCATACTTTTCTAAAAATCATAACTACATTGTAAATTTTTTTATTGAATTAGACTGCGCAGTTTCTGGTAACACAACCTTCATCAGTAATCCTTTTTTATATATATAGAACATTTTTGGTCTTCAAAGTTTAGTAACCTCATATTGCTTGTTAGGAAAAGACCCTAACCACGTGCTTGATTACTAAGAAGACAAGAATGGAGCAAAATTTATGATTAATATGTTTTTTTGTTAAAGTTCTGCCTTTTATGGAGGCTCTAGGTTTTCTAAAACTTCGGGCTCTGATACGACCTTTATCCAGATCGAAATACTAGTATCAACCTAGCTAATATATTTGATTTGCTTTATTTTTGTAAATATATGGAGGTTGAAAGCTCGTTATAAATTGAGAATAACATAAAAATAATCTCAATGTATATAAAAACAAAAAACTATTAAAACTGTAATTTCTTCTATTTTAATTTTGTTTGTCAGAAATTTTAAAACATTTTTATTTTGTTTTGAAAAAAAAAACAGACAAAATATATGGAAGAAAATTTAAAAACTCAAAATGATAAGTTTTTTTATTAAGATTTTTAAAATGATAAGTTTTTTATTGAGATTTTTAAATACACCATTCCATGTATGCCATAAAAACCGCGTTACCGTGTATATCAGATATAATCATGAAACAAATATGCAACAATTTTTTGCAAAAAACAAACTAAATAAACATAGTTTGAAACAAAAACATGTTTAAAATAAAATCAGGTTTAGATTCTGCAGCTTAAAAATGTAGCTTAGTTTGCGTGAATGAACCCATGTATGCTTCCACACATGGCATACATCTTCATACGTGCTGATGTATGAAACAATATATGCTCATACATAGAGTCATACATGTTCATATATTACCGTATATATTCATTTTCACCTGGGTAGTTAAATTTGAAAAACGTTTTTTTATAAAAAAAAGTATTTTAGACTTTTGGGCAAATCTGATTTCTGGGCTTAATTTTAAATTGATTAAATGGCATGCACCATCTTGTATTTTTTTAAAACAATTCTATAATCAATCTAAAAACATACGTATGAGAAATGTTTTTATATTAATATTAATCATACGCCATAGCGCGCCATAATAAAAACAAATCTAACATATTTATTTAGAATAAAATTTGGTCTTAGAGTTTAAGTTTGAATAGTTAATTGTAAGTCAAAATATGTCTTACAAGGAAACTATTAATTCGTAATTTCGTGCCAAGTTTCACTTTTTAGTTTCCCAGTTGTTAGTGTTTTATATTAGTGTTGCCAATCTAGAAATTCGTCAAAATTAATAGAATTCATGCTTAAAAGTCTCTTAGCAATTAGTTGAAACATTTTTAAGCAATACATAGAGAAACAATATTGAAACACGCATATACTTACTAACACTTACACAAATTTGAAACAACATGTTTTTCATATTAAACAATATTTTAATCATTTATAAATGCAAGTCATGTTTGAATATATTTTCGTTCTCATACTGCAATTCCTCTTCTTGCATATTTTGGTTCAAATTTTTTACAGACATTGTGAATGGTAATAAACAGCTGACATGACTGACATGTCTATCCATCTATCTATATGGCTATTTCTACAAAATAATACTAATGACTACAACAAAATCATACATATGAGCTATTTTAAAAATTTTCGACACATATTGAATGTGATTTTGGGCATCTAAAAACACGGGTCTCTTAAAATAGCTCTAAAAACAATGTTTTAAGCGCTTAATAAAGGCTCGATAAACAGTAAAACAAGCCGCTTAAATATAAAAATAAGCTGTCACTTTCATTACTTTTTGTTTTTTTGTTTTTATTTTAGAAATGTTGAGTTTAAGAAGACGAATAAACGTTTTTCTCTAAAAATTATAAACACTATTAATTTTTAAATCAGACTAGACTAGTTTCTGCCTTTTTATGGACAGGCGTCATCAGTGATTATCCATTTTAAATTGTATTATTATTTGTGTATTATAATTGTCATGATTATCTCTATATGATAAATTTTCAACAACCTGCGGCTGTAAGAATCAAACCTGCGCTCTTCTTACATTACAAACGTAACAATACCAAGTCATGACCGTTTAGCGATCACACCCAAGTATGGCCTCGAATGTAATGCAGCTAAATTGCAGTTTTCTTTCCTATTAGCTTTTCTGTTATTATATATTATACTCAGAAGTGACAACACTAACAACACAAATATTCTATTTTTAGATTTTTGTTTATTTTTCTAATCTCCTCCGTCTCTATTTCAAAATGTTACCAGATTGACGTATGGTTTTTACGTTCAGTGTTGACAAATTTTGCCTTTTTAAGTTGAGACATCGCCACAGGGCAAATTTTATAATGTATTTTAGTACAGTGTTATTTTAACGTCATATAGACAGTCGCAATTAATTTTTAATTAATATGCATTTGACAAATTCTGTTGTAGAAATGTTGAGGTTAAGAAGAAGAATAAACGTTTGTCTCTAAAAATTATAAACACTATTAATTTTTAAATCATTTTCTGTCTTTTTATGGACAGGCGTCATCAGTGATTTTTCCATTTTTAAATTGTATTTTATTTGTGTATTTATAAGATTGCAAATAAAAATAATATTTGTTCCTTGGATCTTCGTCAGTCACATAAATGTGCAATAGAGAAACTGTTTTTCAAGGCTCAGATTTGTTTATCAAAATATTTTTTGATAAACCAACTGCATGCTATATTAAATTTTCAATTAAATAAATACAAAAAAAAAATCTTTTAAAAGAAAAAAGCTAAAATAAGCCTAATTTTTTATGCAAAAAGTCAAAGAGTAGCTTATATTTACAAAATAAGCTAAAATAAGCAAATATAAAAAATTTCATAATTAGAACTTGTATTTAGTCTAAATAGTTCCAACTTTTCAAATAAAAAACAAGCTGTATCTTATGAAATTTTTCTCACTCCAGTTTTTATATATGTTATCAAAAAAGATATCGGAGATTTGCGAAAAAAATTTCAAGGGCGAAATCAGTATACAAGGATATCAAACAGAACCTTTGGGGTTACCTTTAAAGGAGGTCAATTAAAAAAAAAATAAAAATCATAGGAAAATTTTCTCACTCCAGTTTTTATGTATGTTATTAGAAAAGATATCAGAAAGTTTTAAAAAAAAATTCAAAGACGAAATCAGAATACAAAGACATCAAACTAAACCATGAGGTTATCCTTCAAAAGAGCGAAATTTAAAAAAAAGTTAAAATTCTTAAGAAAATTTCGTCACTTCAGTTTTTATATATGTTATTATAAAATATATCACAGATTTGCGAAAAAAAAAATTCAGGACGAAATAAGGATTCAATGATATCAAACTGAACCATGAGGTTATCCTTTAAAAGAGGGAAATTACAAAAAATAATGAAATACCTTAAAAAAGTTTTCTCACTACAGTTTTTATATATGTTATTAGAAAAAATATCATAAATGTCAAAGACCATATCAGAATACAAGGACATCAAACTGAACTATAGGGGTAACCTGCAAAAGAGGAAATTAAAAAAAAGTTAACATTTTTGCGAAAATTTCCTTACTCCAGTTTTTGTATATGTTATTAAAACATATATTACAGATTTGTGCGCCCCGGTAGTCTAGTTGGTAGCGTGCTGGCTTAACACTGCGGGGTCGTGGGTTCGATTCCCACCAGAGGCACTGGTCTGTTTCTCGCTACAAGCGCGCCGAAAGCCATAGTAGCTAGTGCTCGGTTAGGGTAATAGTATATAATTTGTAATTATATGATTATTAATTAATAAAAAAAAAAATAAAAAATATTACAGATTTGTGAAAAAATTACAATAACGACACCAGGATACAAGCTCTACAAACTGAACCATGAATGTATCCTTCAAAAGAGGGAAATTTTAAAACAATATTCAAAATCTTAGGAACATTTCGAACTAAATATCATAAATGAGTGATTTACAAAATAATATCTGTTTTCTTTTTAAGATCTGATATACGATAAAAAAAAATTTGTAAGTGTATTTTAATTGTTTTTGATATTTTAATATATTTCTTGAAATGTGATAAATACATTGACTTACATATAATGATATACATTTATGTGTCCTAAATGAAGTCAAAGCTAAAACAGTAATTTTAATATTTTTAATTTCATTGACACTTAAAACGCCTTTTTTTTTGAACCGTTAAAGATAAATGATTAACACGAATAGACTTAGTATGCCTAAACATCGGCTAGCACATACACAAGAGATTATTCATGTCATACAGAAACAAATTTTTAAAATAATTTGCCTTAAGTGTCGAAATTTTTGAAATCCCTTATCCCTTATTTGCATGTAGAGGATATTGGTGTAATATCAGTTTGTTGAACATTTATTTCTTCCAAAATTAGTTACAAATTCTCATATTATTTTGTTCTTCTTTCTAACAATCTTCAACCGATTTGTGTCGTTTGTTACTGATTTCTATTTTTTTTTTTAATTTATAAAAATTTTAAAATATTGTATTTCCTAATATGTCACCCTAATATATTTGATTACTATGCACGTGTATTTTTGAACTCTATATGTAAATACTGTATAAAATACAAATTATTAAAATACATTTACCACTACGAGCACAATCAACTACCACTACAATAGCATTAAAAATTGACAATGATGTGTATGAATGTTTGTTTTTTTTTTTTTTTGATATACAAATCAGCCAATAAGAGAAAGAGAGGTATATATTTATATGTAAATGAAGAAAAAATGTTTGTGTCGCCACCTAAAATGCAAAGGGGCGTAACAACAAATAACGAGTTTATGAACGAAACTTAAAAGGCCGTAACAACAAGTATATCAATTCCAAAAACAAAAAGGCGCAACACCACATTTATATCGCACTTGATCAACAAGAGGGTATTAACTTCAAAATTTTAAAAATTTCATTAGAGTAAAAAAACTGTTTATGGCCACATTTTAACAGAATTTAAAAATTCAAACATATCATAATAAGCAAATTCCATTTGAAAATATATATACATTGTTTTTGTTTTAAATTTTAAAACTCATTGCAAACAAAAATCAATTTTTTGAGTTAATACCATTTTTTTGAAATTTTATCGATTTAAATTTATAGAATAAAACAAATTTTATCAACAAAACAGTATCAACTCAAAATACAACCAAAAATAAATAAAACAGTTTGATTTTTTTTAACATAAATAAAGGCTCAAATCAAAATAATACCTTTTTTATGAAAATATACGATTCATTTCTATTTGAACTTTTGTATTAACTCGAAATAATACCTTTTTGTTGAAATAAAGGTAATATCATGAAAATGTTCTCAAAAGTGGTTTTCGAGATGAAAGAGTAATCGGAATGCGTTAAAATTTTTACAATAGATAGATATTGATGTTGTTAGTTGATTTCTTGAAAAAAGTGATATTTTAAAATTTTGAGTTAATACCCTCTTGTTGATCAAGTGCGATATGAAAAAAGTATTTTTTTTTTTTTAACTAAATTGGCTTTGATTTTTTGTTTTGTCAATTTTTGTTTGGAAAAATACGAATATCCCAAAAAAAATAAAAATTTCGAACTACATAGCATTTCTAATGTTCAATGATGTTACGTATTTTTGTTTCAGGGAAAACCATGCCAAAAAGCCGTGACTCGACGAATATTAATAAAAAAAATATAAAAAATGCTCCAGAAATAAGTTGTAAGCAAGAGAATAATAAATGTTCTTTAAATCCAAAATATCTTTAATTCTACAACGTTTTTTGCTTCTCCTGTAAAAAAGTTAAAAAGTGTTGTTACGCCCTTTTGTATGTTAGGTGACGATATGCATTTTGTATCGATGTATAACTAGTTTGTTCAACAAAAACAATTGATTATATATTCTGTATGTTATATTGTCGCGACAAAATTAAATTTCATTCTTATGGGAACAAATTGTACGTAAAATATGAACACAAAATAACAAAATATAATAAGAATTTATTGTTGGTATGAACTAAGCCAATCATGCCTATATAAACTGCATATGATACCAAATTTTTGAATTTTGGCATACGATTCAAAGCATTGTTCAATATCAGAGTTGGGAAATCTGTTTATTTATTTAGATAATTCTAGTAATAATACTAGCTTTTATATAATTCAGGCTGTCCGTTGTTATTATTCGTAATTTTTTGAAATTTGGAAAATAAACAAAAATATAAAAAATTGGTTACATCAATAAAGTTTGAAAAAAAAAAATAAAGTTTTCAACCGTACCAAAAAAAAAAGTTTCTTACCGTACCAAAAAAATAGTATTGGCAATCCACAGCTATTTTTGTAAAAAAAAATTACCATATGTACAACTAATATTGTACTAGAAATTTGTATGCCGGAGCATTACTAAACTATGATAATATAAATATCCTTGGTCCGGGAAAGATCCGGAGATTAATTTTTATGCAACAACCAAAGGGCGTCTTAATTATTTGTTTACCCATATACTTACATGAAAACACAAATTTAAACACTCTGGATAATGGAATGAAACATTGGTCCAAAATGCAACGATATGAAATAGAACGGGGGGACCTAGTGAGATCGGAACACTTAACGCATATGCATTATCAGGATGTGTTGTTTTAATCAAGTTTTGTAAAAATGTTGTCCATTTTTCGAATATCTTGGTTTTCTTGATACTAGCCATTTTGGCGTTTTTTAATGTCCGAAGCTAAACGAGATAGAACCGTGTTTTCCAACTCATGATTTTTTGTAAACAAATGCTTTTTTTTATCAACTGTAATTAGTTTTTTTATGCATTAGTGTGATTTCATTAACATTAATAATGATTTTGCTAATGAAAATATTTCATTATGATTAAATTGTAATGAACTTTTTTCATTTTCATTAATATCAGCTAATGGTAATGAAATTTTAATGAAAAATTCCCATGTATGCTTTAAACACATACACAAAGCCCTACTGACAAAACATATCTGAATTAAATAAATTCAGTACATCGGTTTTTATATGAAATTTCAGTCATGGTTTTACAAATTTCCTAACGACGCTTAGATTGGGAAGATTTTGTTACGATGTTTTTTTTTTTTTTTTATTGAAAAATTCTTAGATAACGAAACAAATTTTCTTAAATAAGCTCTTTTTTATACTTTCATGAAACATTTTCAGATTTTTATAATTTTTCTTTCAAAATTAGAACTTTTTTTAAATAGAGTAGGTCACATAGCTTATGTAAAACGTTAGGCATACAAGCCCAAAATTATTTTAAAGAAAAATTCGTACAAATACATATTAACCATTTTTTTTAATAAATAAATTTAAAGGATATAAAATACACATTCAGGGTTTGCTTGTTTTTTAGAATTTTAAATGAAGACTTTTTTATGCTTGTTTTTTTTCACTGTCAGAATGGATATAAAACTGAAGCAGTTTTCGAAAGCGTTTTTCATAAAGTCTCAAAAGGATTATTTCTAAAATATGAAACAATTATTACACAAATCCTTAGTGTAGGCTATTTCAAGGTCAGTACTGACCGACTACATAATTCTTAATTAAATTAATATTTAAATTTGGTAGAATTTTATAAGCCCAGTGTCTATGGAACAGTAAATAAAATAAACACGTAGTATAAAATTGTTTTGTCCTGTGCACATAAAAAACAAAAATGATATTAAAAACAATAAAATCATAATAAAAACCTAAGCATATTTGTCAATTAAAGGCAACAAATGCAAAAGTTCAGCAAAAATTAGCAGTAGCTTCTATTGCAACAAAAAAAAAAAAAATTGATAGACCAATTGGCAAAATGTTTTAAATATTTTGTTCTAGGCCCCTTGAGCTACAAAATTTGTATGTTTATTGTGAGAATTTTTCCAAACAATAACAAGAATAATAAAAATTATTTTTCTAGAATTTTATATTTATTGTTATTTTTTTATAATTTTCATTTGTTATCATCCCGAGTAAAAAAATGTATAAACGGCCTTATGTATTTATGCATCTTAAAATATAATATAATAAGTGATTACACAGGCCTACAATGATTTTGGTGCCGCTAAAAATAAAACAGATTTCAAGTACGTTCGGTACCCTGATAAAAAATTGATACTTACTTTTTTAATGCTACGTGTAGTTTTCGAGATTTCGCAAGGATATTAAAGTAATCAACGTATGTCTTCTTCACTGCATCTGTTATAGGTTTTCTAAACTTTTTTACTACATATTCACCACAAATATAACAAAATGTATTTGGATTATTTACACAACACCTTCTCGACGACGGCATATCGATATTATCATTTAATCAAAGAAATTTATTGACTATAATGACATTAAGTATAATAAAATACATTTTTTAGGTTATGACCGACCGATACAAACCTGAACGTAGCTTCGCGATTTTGACAGCTAACCATGACGTCTTGCGGACTAATTAACCAAATTATAACATAGAATTAGCGGCACCAAACAAAAAATTTTTTTTTGTAGGCCTGTGTTATTAATGGCGTCATGCAAAATATTTTTGTCGGTGATACAAGATATGCTTATATATGGTGCCATCTATATAATACAACTTAAGATAAAATAATTGTTGACATTAATGATGTAGGATATAATTATGTAAGATTCCATATATGACGCAATATTAACAATTTAGTCTGAGATATGATTATATATGATCCTACAACATTAATATTTCCTATGCGTATAAGATATAATATAACCCCATTGTTTTATGTACACTCACAAGAACTTTTCCATAAAAAATCAACAGTTATTTAAAAATTTAATCAGTAAAGTTGTTTCAATGTTAAATTACCGAAGAAATATATTTTTTAACGTTCTGTCTGTTATTCAACAAAAAAAAAAATAAACAAAAAAACGGACTTTCCGTAATAGTCAAAATATTCAGTTAAAATTTTCTATTCAAAACAAAAAGTTGTTATATTATATTGAGTATTGAAATTAACGAAAACAATTATTGTTTTTATGGATTTTGTCAATTAATATTCAACAGTTGAAAATAAACTAAAAATAAATTGTTTTAAACGAAAAGTAAGTAGTCCTGTTTTTATTTGATTTTCAGTTAATTCAATGTGTATATTCAGTAGTCTTTACGGAAAAAATATTGTGAGTGCAGCTTAATATGGATATATTTGAGCTTATATATATATATATATATATATATGATCTCATAAATATCTTAGCATATATCGAATATAACTGTAGATATGGTATATATTACTCATATGGTATATATTTCTCATATATATATATGTGGTATATATTAATTACACAGAAAAAACTAAAAACGGTTTTCAATTAAAAAATTTATTGAATCAATTAATATTTAAATTGATTTTGAGCCTATCACGGCAATGATTATTTTTGATAAAGCCGTTAAAACGTTTATGGAAAATTAAATAAAAAAAAAGCTATAAATAACTATCTACAAAAAAAATCTACGATTTTTAAAAAAAGTGCGTGAACGACACGTTTGTATGTATATTTGTTTATAGTAATGCCGTATCTGTTTATGGGTGTGCTTGTTTTGTTTGTAAACTACAAATGCATTTGGTATTTTTATTGAAACATTTATATTTAACATACAGTATATGAAAAAATAATTTAAGAATTATGTCTAAAATAAAATATGTATTTATATATTTAAAAGTCTATTAAAATATTAATTGATTCAATTAAATATTTGTTTAGAAAAATATGTAATTCAAATAAAATCTTTTACTAGATATTTTTGGTTGATAATTTTGTCTGTGTAGCATTATTTAACATATAACTTTATATGGTTTTGTACAATGTCATGTATAATAATATATGGTATCATATTAAAATTTAGTATTATATCGAATCTAAAGTGTTTAATGACAATTTTAAATTGAAAATTAAATTTCTCTGGGGACTTATTGAACATTATAAGTTAAATTATTGTTTGCAATTAAAAATTTAGAAAATTGTTCATGTAATTGAGTTAAACAAAATTTTAAAATAATATTTTCCTTTTTAATTTTTGTATTTAAAGTTTCAGCAGAAAGCTTAATTAATGATCTGAAATTGAAAAATTACAAACAAAATTTGAATTTTGCATTAGAACAAAAATTGTAGTTTAAATTGAGAAAATTGAAAGTAACAATCTAAATTTCAATTAGAATATTTGCACTATCATTTAAAAGTTTAAAAGAACTCTTTAATTAATTTATAACTTCTTTAATTACAAATGAAGATTTTCAATATCAATTACAAGTTTTCTCCATTTCAACTAAAATAATTGATTTTTTGAACTCGTTTGTAGCTTGAAAACTATAATAAATTTTATGTTTAACATAGTTTTACCATATTTAGGATCGATTACTGAATGTCAAGTAAAAGTTAAACAAACTGTTAAATTTAAAATTTATATGGAAAACAACAACAAATGTGACAGTTAATGTACCAGTTAATGTACCAGTTAGTACCCTATATGGAATGGGACCGGTCCTGCGTGTGCCACAGGATCGGTCCCTTCGTGCCAGAGACGGGTCCTCTGCTAAACCCTACGCTATGTAAACTACTGGCAACTTTAACATGGGCTTGTCATAGGAGGGGGTCATTTGTCCTGCTTTAAACCACATAGTGGCATGCCACAGGACTAACCAAAGATGGGCATAAAGATGGGCATTAAAATAAACGAAAACTAAACAGCTTCCAATGGGTAAAATTCTGGCCAATTAGCTTTTTCTTGTTAATAAGCATTCTGGTTAAGTGGTATGTCCTCCCTTTACCAGTCACAGGATTGGTAATTTTAGGTCAGTTGACTAAGCAGTGCACTTCAGTATTAAATTATACCAGTCCTGTGATAAAAGCTTCTTTAACGAGACACTTTTAGGTAAATTGACTCATTATTCCCCATAGGGTAGCTAGAGGGACATTCAGTAATCGGGACTTACAAGTTGTATTCGAGTTACGTGAGAAGTTATATTAATGATTAGAAAATTGGAAGAAACCATAAAAGATTTGTATTTAAATTAGATATAATCTTATATGTAGTATAACGTATAATTTGATTAAATTGGATGAGGTTAAAATTATATCAAATCACTTCTAATTGTATCTAAATTAATGCAATATGATACAGTTAGATCTAATATCATACAATTTAATCGGGCTATTTTTCGTCTGAAATTTTACATAATTAAGTGTGTGGCCATATGAAATTAGATAAAACTATATTTTTTAATGCGGAATGTTTTTTGTAATTTTATTACAAATTCTTCATGTCGTGGGATATAAGTAAATCCAATTTCATCTCAAAATATCTTATTCGATCCTCCAAAAATTTCTTATCTTTTTGATCCAATTAAATGCAAATAGATCTAAATTAATCCCATGGAGTATTTTGGGATATATCTTAAAGTAAATAGTATTAGATCTCCCAATTTTTAGAGCAATTTCTATATAATCCAGTTATATATTTAAGGGAACTAATCGGATATTAACCAAATTTTAAGATATATTTGGATAAGATTAAATATCGAACTATAAAAAATTAGATATGAAATTATATTTGAGATATATTTTTTTTTTTTTTGATCGGGATACCAAATAATATAACTACCCAAGGAAAAACTTTTTTACATATTTAGCACAACTTTATGCAATTAAATGTTTCAATACAAAGATTTATATAGTTATATAAACATTTATGTTATAGCATAAATATTTGTATCTAATTGTGTATAGCTTCGTGTTGTTTCAAAAATTTGTATATATAACTTAATGTACCTATTTATATATTACTATATATACAATATTAATTTATCTATGGGCTCGTATATAATTCAATATAAATGTTCATATAATTGTATATAACTACATGTGAACCAATAATAAAAATATTTTTTTTATAATTTTTGATAAACCCATACAAAATTATATAGATATTTATAAGGCCCCTTGCTTTGAATATTGGGTATACAAGTTAATAATGTCGATTTGGAAAACATATGGCATAACCATCACATATGGTTTGTGTCAATAAAAACAAATGTGGTGTTTTGGAGGAATAACATCTGTCATTATAATTCAGTATTCGATAGACGCCGAAGTGTAAACACACATTTTTTTCAATCGCTATAATAATGTCGAATTTTGTGCCTAAAAAATATGTTTTGCCGGGAAGTCTGATAACCTTCTTTCATTTGACGAAAACGGCTGTTGAAAGTTATCGATTGTTGGTAGAAGCTTACGGTCAACATGCACCAACAATAAGCTTATGAACGATGGTTCTTGCGATTCAGAAGTGGTGATTTTGACACAGAAAACAAGGAGAGGTCTGGTCAGCCAAAAAGTTTGAAGATGAGGAATTGGAAGCATTACTCCACGAAGATTGTTGTCAAACGCAAGAAGAACTTGCATTATCATTGGGAGTCTCGCAACAAGCCATTTCCCTACGTTTGAAAGCATTGGGATTTATTCAAAAGCAAGAAAATTGGGTCCCGGGAGACGTTGAAAGGCGATTTTGCATGTCGGAAATGCTGCTTGAACGCTACAAAAGAAATAATTTTTCCATCGTATTGTTGCTGGTGATGAAAAATGGATACATAACGATAACCCCAAGTGCCAAAAGTCATATCGCACACCTAGTTCAAAAGTGACTCAATTCAAAATTTTTCATTTTACAGAAATCAAAAAAATATTTCCAACTTTATACCAATTGAAACATAAAGAAAGACATAACTGTTTTTTAGCAAAAGTTAACAACAAGAAAATACACTGATATTTTTTTTATAGATAAGCAAGTGTATTGAGCATAGTTTAAGCATATAAACCCGAAAATTAATATTTTGAGTTGAGTCACTTTTGAACTAGGTGTGCCAGCCTAATTAACGCCGAAGCCAAATATCCATGGCGCCAAGGTAATGCTCTGTATTTGCTGGGATCAGAAGTGTGTTTTGTATTATTAGCTGTTGAAATCGGATCAGACGATCACAGGGAACCTGTACCGAACACAATTGATTCGCTTGAAGAGAGAAATCATCGAAAAACGACCAGAATATTCGACCAGACACGTGGCCATAATCTTCCATCATGACAACTCTCGGCCACATGTTGCCAGACCGGTCTAAAACTATTTGCAAAACAGTGGATTGGAAGTTTTGGCTCACGCGCCTACCTTTTGTTTCTATCGATGCAGAACGCGCTTACTAGAATACGCTTCACTTCAGAACAGGTATCAGAAGTTATCTTGATTCATTCTTTACCTCAAAACAGATGTGATTATGTATGGTCCATTATAAACCACACCTGCAATATCAACATTGTGATTTTAGATATAATTATATAATGTCCGGAGTAAACATTTCGAAGTTAACTTAAAAAATTTGGATTTTTGTTCACAAGAATGACTTTACTTGCGGAACAGTATTAGGCATGTACTTTAGGAGAAAATTTACAAAATTAGAGAAAAGGTACAAAATTCGGATGAAATTGCAATAAATAATTAGGTATATTAAGTACAATTATATACAGGACCATATAAAATAATATATTGATATAGGTATATACATAAATATAAAAATTTTTTAAACAACACAAAGCTATATATAATTAGATACAAATATTTATATATATAAATATATATATTAAAATATTTAATTGTGTAAAATTGTATCTGAATATATATTATTTTTTTACATGGGTTATTATTTTTTTTAAATTTCAACTCCTTACACATGCGCTTGGCGGTCAAAAACGCTGATTTAGGGTACCGATATTCCTACAGATGAAAAAGAGCTGTATTTATGTAAAATTTGAAATCACCATTCGATTCTACTCCGAAAATTATTTACAAAAAAAAACAATATAATGAATTTTGTGTGATTAAAAAAATAACATTTTTATTGTGTATGATTAAAAAACTTAAATTTGTATTGTGTATGATTAAAAAAAAATATTTTTTAAAGTTTTTGAAAAATGAGAGTTTTCTAACCCCTCTATTTCCTCTTTAAAAATTGTAAAAAAAAATTTTTTTAATAATTATTGCCGTATAATCGGATGTTGTGTTCAAATTTAATATAAATGCAGATCTATATGTTCTGTACGAAAAAGAATCCAAAAATATAAAATGAGTTGAAATTTCGAATAAAATAATTACGCCATTTTTTTAACAGATGAAAAAACTGTGAAAAAGTGATGATATCCCAAAATCAAATTTTGGTAACGAACTTAAATAACTACGTATTTATTATGGAGTTTTTTTTTTGATTTTATTATTATTTCACTTTTAACTTGTTTTGTTTATTTTATTTTAATAAACTTGTGCAAGTGAATTTGGTAAATACTTATTTTTTTAATATTTTTTAACAGACAATGAGAAAACAAATTTAAACAAATAAATAAACATGTGGTTATTAAATAAACATGCATAAATATTTTTTTAGTTAGTATTTTTTTATTACAAATTCATTTTGTTTTATCCCTAAATTAGCACCAGAATTTTAAAAGAATGCATAGTTAAAAATTAATGTATGCAGGTTATAAAAGCTTATTTTTTATTTTTTTTTTATTTTGTTTTATT
The DNA here is from genome assembly GCA_021234595.1 of Delia radicum. Classification (NCBI taxonomy): domain Eukaryota; kingdom Metazoa; phylum Arthropoda; class Insecta; order Diptera; family Anthomyiidae; genus Delia; species Delia radicum. The sequence continues at coordinate 137,850,274 of CM037854.1, forward strand.
AATTAATAATCATATAATTACAAATTATATACTATTACCCTAACCGAGCACTAGCTACTGTGGCTTTCGGCGCGTTGTAGCGAAAACAGACCAGTGCCTCTGATGGGAATCGAACCCACGACCCCTGCACTGATAAGCCAGCACGCTACCAACCAGCCTACCGGTGAATGTGAAGCATGAGCTTAAGTGATCCGTTTGTTTAAGTCCGCGTTGTTGTCAGAAAATGGCAAAACTTTTAACTGTCAGCAAGTTAAATTTCGGCTATCTCTATTTTAAAAAAGCTTCGATGCACATAAAAAAAAATTAGCTATTTGTCAACTGAAATTTGGATACTAGGACTCAAATCCGGTTGTTACGAATTTCAGTCGGTAGGCACAACTGAACATTATTTTTCAGAACAAAGTTCAGTTAAATCAACTGAATTCAACTGAATATCAAGAAATCTAATGTAAATATCGTTTGTACTAACTGAATTTATAAGTTGTTACCATGAAAATAAATTCTTTAATATTGTTGGCACTTTATTTTTCTGTGTGCGTGTATGCACTTCTTTTTCCTGGTTTTATTTTGTTGTTGCATAAAAACGCAACATTAATTGTAATTTTTCGTTTGTATTAAATCTGAATAATAAAAGAGCCTTAAATATTTTTCCAAGTTGAATATTTGCAAACGGCAAGAATTTTGCTATATTGTCATATTCGATTTCATTTGTTGCTTTCAAAAATATTGATAATTTTTATAATAAGATATACGACTGTTTCCTGCGCATAACCCCATATATCAGTTGTCCGCAGTAAGAAAATTATGATTGGCTTAACTCAAGACGAGACTCTATGACAATTCTGTTTATTTTTGTGTATAAAATGACTGATTTGGTAAACCAAGTCATAAAATCAACACTTTGAACATATCAATATATTTTGAATATCATTATATAAAGGCGTGTATATAGGGGGAGTGAACATGGGATCAGTTTTAAACGATTCATAAAACGTTCTACTAAAAAAATGTAAATAAAAGCGTATTTTAATAGAAATTTTTATAATGTCTATATAATTTTCTAACTTTTTATGCCCATTATAAATCTTTTATTAATGTCTCGCTTTAACAAACATGTTTTCTAAAGTGAGCCCTTAAATTTTTTTTTTTTTTGAAAATAGTTAGAAATCTACCTTTTGTATATCACTTGCCACAATATAATTAACTAGACTCCAATTAATTTCTGTTGAAATTTACCCAACTTATAGTAGGAAACTGTACTCCTACTATAAGTTGGGTAACTATACTCTTTGTGCGTAAATAAAAAAAATACACACATTACGTGTAAGGATGTGTACACAAAATGTGTAATATTACATTTCAAATGCGTAAAAGATTAAATGAAATTTTAAAATTTGTATGTAGAATAGCCAAATTCTTACGTAAAAAAAATGTGTAAATGTGCCCACAAAAAGTCTGAAAAACATTTTTAAATACGTAAAAATCTACAAAAATGCGTAATTATATGTTAAAAATAATGTTTTTTTTTTTTTATTTTGAAAAAAATAAACGTATATGCGTTTTGTTTATAATTATATAAAAATGGATTTAGGAGTTTTTATAGCTAAATGTAAATCATAAAGAAAAAAACAAAGATTTTAAGGAAATTTTCCTAAAGATATAGCCTTAGTTTCTGGGTTATTTGGCAAGTAGCAACGACTCTAGGGAAGCCTCCGATTCTTATCGCCTATATAAAATCCTAAGATACTGAAGACTTTTTTACTTGGATACATTCAATACATTCAAATGTATATTCTCATACAAAAAGCTTCTGATTCTAAGGAAGTTTTTCCAAATGAAGGCTTCAGGCTCGTAAAGCTGAATTTTTAACGAGGCAGCCAATTACACATATTGCTACCTATCAGCATATTTTTTACTATTAGACAGAACTTAATGTTTGTTGATATATCATAGCCAATATAGAAACTTCATAAATTCCAAAATTCTGTCGCTGTGATTACCACTGCTTCCATTAGCCTAAGGGGCAGATAAAAGGAATATTGTCACTTATACAAATAATTGCTCAAGTCAAAGGTACATCTCTATATCCAGTTAAATTTGATTTATTTGAAAAAAATTTATTCAGTTCGATGATAAAATCAATTTATGTGTATGTTTTTTTTTTATTCAATCTATTTTATTATATTATTATTTGCTAATTTGCAAATGACAATGTTTTTATTACTATTAAAAATAGTACATTTACAAAATTTGTGCGTAAAATTTGAATTAATCAAAAAAAGACGAATTTCAGACACAAAATGCTTAATTGTAAACACATTATGGCCAGTATTACATTGTATGTGTACTTATGTATATAAAAGTGTGTGTTAAATATATTCAGGCATTTTGTGTTTGAATTTACTCACTAAGAGTTATATTACACAAAAATTTACACATTTTATAATAGTAAAATTACTAATATTTTTTAGAGTGTATAGCCAATGCATGACTAAAATTTCGATATCACATTGCCAAACATTTACTTACAATATTATTATGAAGGTAGTCTATATTGGAGTTTTAAATTTCGAATTGTAGTTAAAAAGTATTAACTCACATGGTTAATTCGCAGATTTTAATGAAACTTAGATATGTTGTTGAAGATAAAAAGCACGTAATTTTTTAGGTGCGCAATCGCACGTTTAGGGGACAAAAATGAGGTTCAGCAGTTAAAGCATTTTTGTATGAAAACATCTCTAAAATTTAGAAATTCAAATTTTTTTTCTACTCACTATTGAAGTACTCGAGAAAACAAAAATGTAGATATCCATATTGCCTATGCTGTAGATCCAGGGTCGTTACTTATTTGAAATATTAAAAATGTGGGTTATAAAAGCTCTTCAGCAAAAGTCGTGTTAAAGCCGAACGATTATGAAAGTTTATAAATGCCCAGACACCTCCTTGATAATATTAAATAAGCATTATTATTCACATGTTTATTTGAACTCAAACCAATAACAACTTCCAATACAAATGAGGTATTTGCAAAAAAAAAAAAATTTTATAACAAAAATGTTAAGACATGTACGGACATGTTTTCTGTACTAGTGAATGCGTCTTTAAAATGCCTTTCATTTATTAAGCAATTTGCCTATAGTTTAATATCTTATGTAAGAAATATATAAAAAAAAAAACGTTTAATTCGCTCTTTTTGATCCCACTTTTTAAACCCCAAATGTGCGCAAAAAAAAATACGTGTATAATATTTTTCAGTCCTTTACAACATATCCAAGTTTCGTTCAATTCTGCGAATTCACCACAGTGTATTTTCATTGTTAGTCTTTTTAATCATTAAATTCAATTAACATGACATTCAGAACGCAACAATTCTGATCTGTTTTTGTGGGCTTCAACAAATTTTTAAACATGTTTAATAAATTTTGTGTTTGAAAGGAAATAAATTCCGTTTTACTACCACCGATTATTACGAAAATTTTTACTATTGAGTTTCGCAAATATTCAATTAAATTTCAAATATTTGTTGTAGTGCAAGTAGGTACGTAATGTTGTTAATATCACTGTTAATAATAAGTATACGTTCAGTGCTACTGTAACAAGTATTTGACTTTTTATTGAATATTTGCAATATGAATATGTTCGTCAAAACGAAGCTAAGTACAATATTGAAACTTTCTGACAAGTGGGGTTTTTTATTTATCGGTCTTTTTTTCAGATCTCCCGAAGTCCCGGGATTTTCTGCTCATTACAAAATATGTAAATGTGATATAATTTGATATTGAAAAGTTCGGCTTTTATTGCAAAAACTTATTATTACAAGAATTGTTCAAAACTTTACTAAAAAATCTAAAAGTAGGAACCTAACAACGACATTTTGGAAATTATTTTAAGTTAATCAATATTTTCGAGCAGCATTTTAATCGCAGTTTTATCTATTTACAAGAAGATTTCGTCTCTTAACTGTTAATGTGGAAAGAATCACTTTGTAGTGTTTAATCAAAATAACAAAACTTATGTAGAAAACCAAACTTTCATTACCTCTAATAGCATCCTAAACCTAAGTCAAAATAATAATAAACTTGTATAATGTAGTTATCTTGTATAATGCGATCCAGTTTTATATATTGTATAGTAAGATACAATTTTACTTGACACTGTAATTTTTAGTAAAACGGCATATTTAATTGTATTTTCCCATACGTTATTACACGGGCAATATATAATTGGATTGGCTAAATCAAAATAATATATGCGAATATACAAAACAATATATTGACCCATGTTAAAAAAATTAATTAATTTTTATGTTGTGGAAAAGTGAAGTTTTGTTTTGCCATTCATAACATCCTACTCAAAATTTTCATTAAAAATATATATTTAAATTATCTTAAATGAAGTCACAATATAAAACATCGAACTCAAAAAAATTTAGTTTGACGTGAAAAATGTTGATTGTTAAGGCCCGATTACTGAGTGTCCAGATACAATTTAACAAACAGTTAAGCTTAAAATTTATATGGGAAACAACAACAAATTTGTCAGTTAAAGACCCAGTTAGCTGCTAAAAGACCCAGTTAGAGGCTAAGCATATAAAGTTTAACTTTACGTTAAATTTTAATTGGACTCTTAATGATCGGACCATAATGCGGGGGGCGTATTTAATTTAACAAATTTATCTTCACTGTATTGAATCGTATTAAATTATGTCAAACTCAATGAACTATAATCCATTTATATACAATACGATCCACTATTTTTCTTATCGAATTGTATTTCAATTAGATATAAGGTTATATCAAATTTGATACATTTCTTTTTTGCATCATATTACTTTTTGTTTTTAGTGAATTTTTATTGTTGATCTATAAATTGTGAGTGAGATGTTGGTTAGTTCGGTTAAAGATCATGAATATTTTTTCCATATTAACAGAAAAATTATAATTTTATTTGTGATAATTTACTTTAATTAACAGAAAAAACACTTAGAAAAAAAGTTATTAAAATTGTAAATAAAATTCTTACCGTTTAAAAAGTCTGATGTGGAAATTTGTTTAAAACTTTTTTGTTATTTAGATTTTATGTTTACGAAAAATTACATTTTATATTGCGTTGTTTTGTAAGAACACGACAAAACCAAGAAAAACGGGTTCTTTCACGTCGACAGTTTTTTTAAATAGTGATACCGGAAATTAAACTCGATGATAGTTGACAGTTTTGACAACAATGCGAAAAAATCGAAAGGTTCACTTTAGGGAACATGCCACAATTAAAAGCATTCCCTTAAAAAACCAGAAGTAAATTGGCATTTAATATTGTTTTGTATGCTGAATAACCCAGCAAAATTTTATAGAACAGATTACCTTTCAACATGTTCTAGAACAGCTTCTTTTATCACCGGTTACATCGAACCTGTTCTAGAACAGATTCCTAGGAGTCAAAATGTAAGGTTTCACTGTCCCAGAACCAGTTCTATAACTGGTTTAAGAACCGATTCTAAAGCAACGTGTTCTAGTTTGGAGGTAAACATCCTATTGCAAATAGGACAAACTCCATATAAAAAGAATCGTTTGTAGAACAGAAATTAGAACTTATTACAATACAGTATAGGTTATTCTGCAACCTGTTATTTTGTTTCTACTATTTTACTGGGAAGTTAACATTTTTTATTGCCTAAAACTTTTCAAAAATATGAATGAAGCCTTTTCTATGAATTCATTATTTTAAAAGTCTGTTCTTCATCACTTACTCATACATGCGAAAAATTATATATTAGCTTGTATGAGTTATTTACAACACAAACATCTCTTTAGAGACGGCTTATAATGTTGAATTTTTTGTTAAACCACATTTTATTTAACACGTCACTATAGAACAACGTTCTGTTAAACAATCTGTAGAGGTTAAACCAAAATAGCAAAAACATTTGCTCACTTAATTATCACTGGATTGTGAAAATTAAATATATCAAAGAAAAAAGTTTAATTTATAATTTTATTTTGTAAAAAACATGTACATAAATTGTAATTATTTAAATTATATCATTTATTGTTCGTGAGCTTATAATAACAACAAATATGGGACGTTTTATATACCAACGCGTTCACACAGAAAAGAGAGCATCATATTGTGATAGTTTAAGAGCATCATGTTATGATTACAATGCGTAAAAATCATAATATGATCGTAGCAAAAATATTTTGATTCCAACTGACGATAAAATCGTTCTCGGTAATCATAATATGATCAGCCAGAATCATGTATATGACAATTAGGATCATAATATGATAATTTTGTGTCCACAATCATGTTCAATTATTTTTTTTCTCTGCGTATTGCAACGAATAAATTAGTTTAAAGTATTGTTCCTCAGTGAATATTTTATAAAAGGTTTTTAGTATCACTGACAAAAAAAAGGGACTAAATAATTCTTTGATCAAAATATTTTGTGAAGAACTGATTTAGAAAGTGATTGATTTCGAGATTTTTTTTTATAATTTTATATAATTGCCGGACCAATACAATATTCATCCCAGGAAAAACGCCAATGAAACTTCCGATGAAAGAAACTTTTATATTTTTATAATAAACTGGATCTTTCAAGTCTGTTTTAGTGAAATCAAAAAAAAAAAGATAATTTAGAATTTAATATAAAAAATGTAGATAAAAAACGTTGTTAGATGAGCATTTTAAAAATTAAAAATTTTGCTGGGTTAACAAATTTTCTAATCATATCCGCTTATTGTGTCAACATGACATTTTTATGGCATAACATTTTGTTTTAAAACTACTAACAATTCAATAAAAATGTATATAACATTTTAAGACCTTGTCGTTGTCACCAAAAAACATTGTATTAAATTGTTACATTGTCATAAACGACAAAAACCCTAATGCTAATTTAATCTTCAAAAATTGCTTACAATTTTAAAAACCTCAACTAAAACACATCAAAAATATTTCTAAGTAACGCCTTTAAAAGCTGCAAATGATTGTTTTTTGAAGTGAAACCTGCCAACAAGAAACAACAACTACAACTTTTAAAACTAAACGTTTTCTTCCTGTCAAAAAATAAAATCTATGATGAAGAGTTGTACGTGATCTAAGATCTCTACCATGAAAGTTACAAATTTCACTTCGTCATCATACTCGTACTTCAACACAAGTGATATCAAAAAAGGAAAAGGAATACTATTTCTACATTCACATGCTGCTGGATGTACGTGTTTGAATACATATGACATTTCCTGAGGTATACAAAAATTTTCTTCAAAATTGCACACATTTAGAATTTTGAATTGTAATATTTAAATGTTGGTATGAATGAATGTTGTTGCTGTTTTGTAAGCAGTAATGTGTTACTGCCACTGCCTTTTTTGGGGTTTCTTAACGATTTGGTTGTTGCTTCCGTTTGTTTCATATATTTTCTTTTAACATTTTCTATGCAGACAGACAGATATCCATGTATTCATACAATTTATTCTAATTCTTAAACTTCCATCACTTTTACATTTGTTAGTTAAAAACGTGTAGAAGCAACGAGAGTGTAGCGGCAGGTCAGAGAATTAAAGCTATTAATTCGGGATAAATATGTTCTTAAGAGGTAACGGTTCATAAACTTAAAGGCAGAATTAGTTTGTACGTTCTGTTCTGTTACGAATCAGCTGTTTTGTTTCTGTTCAATTGAAAGTCTGTATGTGTGGTTAGTTTTCACTTTGTCGTTCTGTTCTGTTGCGGACAATTCTATTGAAAATAGAATTCAACGTTAAGTGACAGCCTAAAGTGCATATGTATTGGTTTGTTGTGAATTTTTTTTTTCAATATTTGAATCAGGAATGATAAAGTTGGTACTATAGTACTTTTAATGGTACTATTTGAACCTCAAATGTACCATGATACTCCTATGACTCATTTAGTACGATTTACAAAGTTTTCTATGTATGAATTTCTTGGTCCCTTTAAAATTCAATAATTATTAATTCGATTTGCAGTCCTATATGAACAATGAATTAATTTGGAACCAAATGCTGTGAATTCAATTACATGATTTCACTGAGTGCGACTAATTATTGAATTCAATCACTAAGGGTTATAATTATTATTAACTAATTTTGATTTTCAAAAAAGTAAATAATAAAAATCTTATAAAAATGTGAAATTGAATTTGTTTGCTACCAATCACAAGGATTGAATTCGCAAAAAACTGTGAGAAATGTAATTCAATACAGCAAGATATTAATAGCACATTCAAAAAATATTAAAAATTTGCTGAATTTAAGAAAAAATCTCAAAAATTTTAAAAATTTTTTAAATCAATATCGGCCAATTTTCTTAGTACGCACTGCTCGTTTTTACATAACTTTATATACATTTTTCCGAAAAGTTTGGTATTGAAAATCTGTCCAGCGGTCCAAAAGTAATGAGTGACAATGTTAAAGTACCTCTAAATTTTCCATACAAATTGGTGTATAATGGACTGTATATTATTAGAATTCATTGTAGTGTCTGGTGTATAAAATATAACGTCATATTTTTCCACCAGACGCTAAGAGGTGAATAATATTTAAAATTCACCGCAAATTCTTTTTTCTCCACAAAAACTTTTTTTTTCACCTCAAAAATAGTTTTGTTACCTCAGAAATGTTTTTCACGACACAATTTATTTTTTTACATCGAAAAAAGTTTTTCTCCTCAAAATTTTGTTTTCACCTCTTAACATGTTTTTTTTAATATATTTTTGTTGTTTCATTTGTAATTGTTCATTTTGGAGGGTATAAAGATGTGTTTGTTAATTTATATTTAAATTTTTTTTATACTTGTGATGGCGAAAAAGTACTATTTTATATGCATGTTGGTACTATTTTAAAATCGCATTTATCATCCCTGATTTGAATGTTTTTGTTTTGAGTTTCTTTTACTTTTTAAAACAGCTGATTCCTCTCACAGAAAAAGTAATTACAAAATATTACCTACAGAACAGAACGACACAGAACGGCAACAGAAAGTAACAACTAATGAGGCCTTAAGTCTCAATATCTCAATATCACTAAGCCAACACATTTGTCAGCAAAATTATATTTTTCGAAAATTATTTAAAAACAAGTTATTTTTATTAAAAATAAAAATTATGTTTTTTTCGACCTTTAATGACCTGTGCAATGAAAATGAAAATTATTCAAGTTCGAGGCCGTACTCTATATTTCTTTATTAGGATATTGTCCTGACAAATAATCTATAGAGTTTTTGTTTTCAAATTTATTATTTCACCCTTCCAGGAATGTGTTGATAGATCTATTTCGGGAATCTTCTAGGTTCCCATCATCAGAACACGTTTTGAAAGCGGTAACAATCCCATGCCAAACATCAAGCATTCATATAAAGTAGTTTACTCACTACATGAGAACTAATATGTGAGCTTGAAGACACTTTTATGTCAAGGTTAATGATGAACGATCAGAAATTTTTGAAATTAAAGCTGGTATTCCCCAGGGTAGTGTACTTGGGCCTATTTTGTATAAAATTTTCACAGCAGACATGTCCGTTACCAACGATGTTACGCTAGCTACTTACGCTGATGACACTGCAATAGTTGCAACTAGTCAGTGTAAAACTGAAGCTTCACTATTCGTACAAGCTCAAATTAACATTCTCGAAAAATGGTTAACAAAATGGAATATTAAAGTTAATTCAGATAAATCCAACCACATTACTTTTTCATTAATAAGAGGTAATTGATCTGCAATATCTATCTACGGGGAAGAAATTCCACAAAAAGACAACGTTAGATATCTGGGAATGAATTTAGATCGACGACTAACTTGGAAAGCACATATCAAAGCTAAAAAAGAACACTTAAAGATAAAAACACGTAAATTAAACTGGTTGCTGCGTCCGAAATCACAATTAAACTTAAACAATAAACTTAGAATTTATAAAGCCATCCTAAAACCGGTTTGGACATACGGTATTCAATTATGGGGTACATCAAGTAAATCCAATATTGATATTTTAGAAAGGTATCAGTCAACAACTCTAAGACTTATAACTAACTCTCCTTGGTTCGTTACAAACAAATCTATACTTAAAGATTTCAGTATGCCAACACTTAAAGAAGAAATCCGCAGGTTTAGCGAGAACTATCTGCAAAGGTTGAGTAATCATATAAATCCACTGGCTATTTCACTTTTAGATGACACTAATGAAACGAGAAGATTAAAACGGGTACACGTTTTAGATTTGCCTTTTAGAGGCTAATCTTTTTATATCGTAGAAATATAAATATATTTTAAGCCATTTTTACTTTTATATAGCTATGTAGATCATTGGAACTACATAGCTCCTGTTATTTAATACTTTATTTTTTTTTATCAAATTTGCTTATTGTCTTAAGACAGATTGCAAATAAAGAAAGAATTTATAAAAAAAAAAAAATTATCAATTTTGCTCCATTCTTTTCTTCTTAGTATTCAAGCACGTGGTTAAGGTCGTTTTCTAACAAGCATTATGACGTTAATTTTTGAGTTTACACTCGTACCAGTTTAATGCAAATCAAAAATTTAGAAATCTTACTACCTTAGGGACTAAAGAATTTATTCGTGTGTGAAACAGAATTAAATTTTTTTGTCAGATGAGTACCCAATGATCCACAAATGCAGCCGATTTTGCTTTTAAAAAAAGTGTCTAAAATGAAATGGTTACCAGGTGGTCCGAATTCTAAATTACAATTTTTAGAATAATATCTAATATTGTATTTTTTTAATCTCTTATTTAACTTTTTATAATTGCTAAAATATTGTCGTTTTTTTTTTATTTTAAAGCTAGTAAACCACTTAGCGACAAAAATAATTATTTAAGAAAAAAACACTGACAACATCAGTTTATTTATTTATTTATTTTTTTTTTTCTTTGAATAATTTTATTTTTAATGTTAAAAATTAATAAAAATACACAAATTAATACATCAAATTATTTGTTTAATTTTCTCCGATCTTCTTTTATTATATGATTCTTCTTTGTAATCGAGCTTAAGATCTTTTGTTAAATGATTGCAAATTATTAATTTCCAATATTTCGTCTCCACATTGGGAGACTTCTTCAGGGAAATTTATTTTAATTTAATTTGTAACAATTTGAAAATTTATTTCAAAAATTTTCAAATTGGGAGACTTCTTCAGGGAAATTTATTTTAATTTAATTTGTAACAATTTGAAAATTTATTTCAAAAATTTTCAAATTGTTACAAATTAAATTAAAATAAATTTCCCTGAAGAAGTCTCCCAATGTGGAGACGAAATATTGGAAATTAATAATTTGCAATCATTTAACATACATCAAATTATATTAATATTAATATATTTAAATTTATTTTATTCTTTGTTTACATTTTCATTGTATTTTTAAGGGTTGCCAGTATTAAATAATATGAATCCTCACAAAAATGAGTAACTTTTTTACAACTCTAAAATGTAAATAATTGACATTTCAAGTGATCACGTAAAACTCAATCACAAAAACTTAGGGATTTATTTGACGATGTGAGCAAGATTTGTGATTTATATAATTAATTAATTAATTAATTAATTAATTAATTAATTAATATAATTTTCTAATCCCCGCCTTAGGTATATGTAGTGAAGTGTCGGTGATGTAATGAACGCAGGTGATTGACTACATTAAGACATTAACTTAAACAGTTTTGATTAATAGCTTAATGAAAAACTAGAAATTATTTATTTAATTTGTTCCCGTGTAAAAAAGAACAGACCTGATCAGATTTAAGTATATATGTTTTTCCAGATCTGAATAGATCTAATAGCATATATGATCAGATCTAAAACAGATCTAAATCAGATTTAAAACATATCTGATATTTTTAGATTTAAAGAGGCTCAATCCATAAAACGTCTATATTAATTGTAACTCGTTTATTCAAAAGTTTATTGGAAATAACAGTATAACAAACAGCAACAAACTCACATTTCACGCTTCTAAATTTCGGCTATGCCTCGCCGGCTTGATCCCAAAATGTCACTGATTTATCTGCACTACAACCGCCATCCTTGTATTTCGTGTGATCAGATACGGATCATTGACACGAAATAGCAAATTCTTTTCTATCATTTACATACATATAAACATAATTTTGGTTGATAAATGTGCCAGAAAAAAGCTATCATTGTTAAACTTTCTTAAAGACATATTATTTCATTTAACCTTTTTTTCTACTTTACAAAAAGCTGCATATTTATAATTTATACAGGGAATTAATGAAAGTTTTCAAAGTTTTCGTGAAGTTTACAAAAACAAAAATTAAAAATAAAATATGAATTTTATTTATATAAAATAAAAACAACAGAGACAGGAAACCCAAACATAAAAAGTTGGCAGCTTTTTTGAACGTATTATTATATTTGTTATTATTTTCGTGTTTTTGAAAAAGTGTCAACGGGCTAAGATCTGGTGCCAGATATGGATACAGAGATCATGAAATCTTTTCAGATATGAATAGATCTGACACCATTTATCCATATTATTCTTCATGACCAGATCTGCTCATATGTGGGCATGACAATTTTCCAATTTCCAGATCCGTTCAGATATTTAGAGATATGATACTCGTTCTGATCTGATCTGGCCATAAAGTGCAACACAAATGACATATATACTCAGATGTGACACAAGATCTAATTGTATTCAATTATATCTAATTAGCTTCAATCATATCTAACTACCGATCAGAAAAAATTGTTTTAACGCGGGTTGTTTATAAAAGTCAGACCGATCTGATCACATATTTTCAAATATGCACAAATTTATACTTAATACTATGGACGGTTACCGATTCGATGCGGTTATTAGAAAGGGTAAAGTTATTTTCTTTCATTTCCATAACGATATTTTATTGCTATTGCGGTATTTGCTGCGATAGCGGTATCTTAATTATTACAGTAACGGTATTTTAGCGGTAACGGTATTTTAGTTATTTCGGTAACGGTATTTTTAGCAATAACGGTTTCTTAGTTATTTCGGTAATGGTATTTTAGAGATATTGGTATTTCAGTTATGCCGGTAACGGTATTTTACGGATAATGGTATTTTAATTATTTCGGTAACGGTATTTTACGGATAACGATAGTCAGTTGAAAGGGTTTTGAATCGATAATGGTATTTGAGCTTAATTCCCTGTCAGCCCTGTTTATTACACAGAAAATTTTAAAATCAAGTTTTGACTAAATTTTTCTTAACACAATTTCAGACAAATTTTTAGTAGAAATTTAAATATCGACGATATAAAAAATCAACAAAATTAAAAAAAAAAAATATTGTTAAAATACTACAAAAAAAATCGACAAAAAATGTCAGAATTTAAAAAAATCGCAAAAATTAAAGAAAAAATCAACAAACTTAAAAATGTCGCTTGTATTTTTAGAATTGAGCAATATAGAAAAACCAGAAACGTCATTATTAAAACAAAAATATAAAATTTAAAAAATCACATAAATAAAATTTAAAATTTCCATGTGTGAAAATATTTTGCCGTTTTTTTTTATTTTTGGGAAATTATTGTAAATTTTTGTCGATTTCTTTATAATTTTAACTTTTTTTTATTTTAAGCAATTTTTTCCAATTTTGTCATTTTTTTAACTGTGGTAAAGCTTTGTTAATCTTAAAAATTGTTTCCAAAATTACTAAGTAAATATTTCTATGTTCAAATCCATTTCGAATCAGGAAATTAAAAAACGAATGAATTCTTTTAAATATATTTAAATTTCCTAAATGACTGACTTTGTGCATGTATGAGCGAGCATTAGAGAGTAAGTCTAACATTTTGTTAGTATTGTTGCCTATGTATTTTATAGTATGCAACATTTTTTGAAGACAACAAATGTGACGTGACAGTTTTGTTTCCTTGTGATGTCTAATGTTGGTGACTTGATGTTACGTGTCGTAATGTGTTACGTTAACATTTTATAACCAACAACAAATACAAATGCAAACACATACAAATGCACACATACTACAAACCAAATGTAAAGAAATTTATTTGCGCTCATCTCTTAATATATTTGTGGTTGTTAATGGTAAAACAAATACAAACATGAGAAACACAGACGTAGAGCGGAATGTGTTCAAAAATTTTTTAGAATTTTGATTAAAGAAGAGAAATTAAAAAATTTTAATTCGCGTGGTCAATTTCAAATACTTTGCCAGCGTTTCCAAAGAGCATTTTGTCAGCCTTTGGTTTACAATAATTACAGTGGTCTACAAAAAACAAATGAATTGTCTAAGGCCTCTGTGCCAACGTTGGAAAAAATATTTTTTCCCAGTGCTATTCAGTCAGAAATTGCCAACGGCTCAAAAGTCAAACCACTTTATATTATAAAAATGATGATGCTTTGTTAAATAAACTTTGTAGTCATAAATTTCGGTGACGGATTCAGTCAGAAGAGTTCGATACATCTTTTTCGTTTAATTTTTATAAACTTTTTAAAATTTGTTTATATAAAAAATATTTTTTTGTTTCTGGAAAATATTTTTTAAGGCCAACGTGTAAAGAAATCTTGTTTTATCTACACTAAAAACTTTAGACCTTATTAGCTTACAAAATCAATTAATTTAAAATATTTAAATACTTGGAAAAAAGACAAATATAAATTTTTGTTTTTATGTTCTCAACGTTGCACAGTGTCAGATTTTGCCACTTTAGGACGTCGAAAGTCCGTATTTCTAAAAATAAGGATTACATTTGTATCGTACAATTTCGAAGAATTACTATGCAATTCAATAGTTCCTAAATTAAAAATAACCGTTTTCAAATGACGACACGCGTTTCATCACTTCCTAATAATTTTTTCTATGAAATGCAAAATTGTTCTTACATAACTAGAAAAAAAATTATTATCAAAATCACTGGAAATTGGAATGTTATTCAAATAATTTAAGCCTTTTTTTTAAATGCATGCATAACTTTTTTGATATTTTCGGAAAAAGAACCTCACCCCTTTTATAAGCCTACTGGTTGTTGCACAATTTTATCAAATGTACGGCATATTCGTGTAGTTTTTCTAACTGCATCACATTTTCCGGAATAAAACATCCATCATCCGAAAAAAATCACATTTTAGGAATTTGTTTCTTTTGAGTAAAATTTGTTAAGCGAAAATTTTCACTATTGATGTGGAATCATAAAAATGTTTTATAACAGTGGTACCGAGCAGAGAACGAAGCCGATCGGCTGATAGCCGCGGCTTAGCCGCCGCCGACTTGTGCGGCTAATTTCGGCTAGAAATGTTAGCTGACTCAATCAGCTAAGTTGGTTGATTGCTCCTACAAAACGGCGTTTATAATTTTTTATAAACGAAAGGTGAATTTTATGAGAATCCTCTATCTTTTAAACACCGCCAACCACCTGGTAACATTAGTTTTCAATATGTGGCAACACAAAACTATTCTATAGCGTCTGTAAAAAAAGTCCCGTTATATTTTTCGCGTTGCAAGAAAAAGTGAATATTAAAAATTTTAAAATGTTGCAAAAAAATATAAAAAACTATTTCTCTACTACACAAACTAATCCAAAAATTACTACTGAATCTGACTCAGTGGGTCGCTGGAAACTGCGTTAATTCTAAAAAGTTGTCTTAATCCTGCTACTGTGAAAAAACAGTTGTTCGTTCATGACAACAGGGCAGTATTAGCACCATTTTTATCTAATTAAAACAAATATATAACTATACTTAAATGCTATAAGCAAATGCTAGTTCCTCTTATTTTTTTAATATACTCGCATATTTTTTTAAAAATAAGAATTAAATTACAAGAATGTGTATTTTTGTTAAAGAATCGTCGACTTTAGTCGAATTTTAGTCGCCGCCGATTTTTTTTAGTTCAGCCGCCGCCGCCGACTGTTAAAAGTTGGCTTTAGTCGACTTTTAGCCGCCAGCCGAAATACAACATCGGCTTCGTTCTCTGGTACCGAGTTGAGAAACTTTTAAATGAATTCAAAAATATGAGAAAGGAGCGTGCTACTTGTACATAATTGGTATACATAATTGGTAGTTGGCAGTACACTCAGGGAATTTCTGCTTTTAAAATATGTAGTTGTTAGGGTTTTAAAAAAGTTTCTTTATTTTTAATGTAAATGTTAGTCATTTGTAGGACAAATTAAATTTTTTCCTAACCTTGTAGTTCATTTAAAAAAAAAACAAACCACATCAAATGACTGTTTTATGATTTGACATTAATTGTTTACAGTAGATTTTTGTTATTAAAAAAAAAAAAAAAAAGCAAATGTTTGTTTATTTTTTACTAACATATGTGGGTAATTTTTACTACAATTTTTAGTAATTTTTAGAACAGTAAAAACAAATGACAAATGTTAGTTGAATTTAATGAAAGGTTAGTCGTCCTTTCCTTAAGCGAAATGCAATTACCAATTATTTTAAGAAGTCAACAAAAAAGATACAGGGGTTTAATATAAGAAAACCAATATGCAACATTAGGCATGTGAAAGATACAACAGAGCAAATATTTTATGTTTATTTGTACATAGTCTAAATTATCCACACAGAGAAATATTTTAGCAATTTATAACTTAAATTCGGTATAAGTTTGATATAATTTTTATTAAAAATAAAAATTATGTTTTTTTTCGACCTTTAATTGTGCCATGAAAATAAAAATTATTCAAGTTCGAGGCCATACTCTATATTTCTTTATTAGGATATTGTCCTAACAAATAATAGAGTTTTTTGTTTTCAAATTTATTCTTTGACCCTTTCAGAAATCTGTTGATAGATCTATTTCGGTATCTTAAAATAGTATGATCAAAAACAGATTAGCAAGTTATTGTGGTCAGTTGCATTCAAAATCACTTTTGCTTTACTCTTTCAGAACAATCTTTAAAATATTTTCGTGATCTTGAATTTGTTTTATTATTTTCTTTTTATGTAGAAACAAATCACAAATAAATCGTGACAAATCAATTTTACTAGCCAATTGGTGTTGGTTGTAAAAATGCCAGCTTATTTATACCTGACTTGATCAATTTGATGTTAGAATCTCAAAAAATTCTGTAAATTAGTTAATAGATTTGGTAGTTCTAGTGCTGATGCGTCCCCAAATAATATTTAAAACATTCTCACATATTGTATTATTTTCTGTTAGTACCCAAACATCGAAAATTTGTTGCCGTAACATTCGGATAGTTACAATGAAAAACTGCAATATAAAATACCTCACCCAAGTTGACGCAAAATGTCATTACAGATGCTTTAAAAAGATAGATAACCGGTTGCGAAAGTTATATTGGGACCCCAGGCGTTTATCGGCGTTAGCACTTTTTTTGTCCAAAGAAAATAAATTTTTAAAAAAATTTTAATTTTTAAAAACGGACTTTCTAAATCCGCTTTAAATATTGCGTTTTTTATACCTAAATTAATCAAATATATAGTTTACATATAAACAATATAGTTAAACAAAAAAAAAATAGTTTTGAAGTACACTCAAAAAATAAGTTAGTACAAAAGTTAGTAAAACGTCTTGTAAATCAGGTATACTATTTTTTAGCAAATTGATTTGCTAAAATCGTGTTTTCAGCTAAAATTTTTGTTATACTTATTCAGCAGTTAACTGTTTTATACTAATGCTTTACTAATATACTAATGTTTTACTAATTAATTTTGCTAAAAAAAATTGTGCTGATAAGCACATTAATAGTGTGGACGACAACCAGATTGAAAGATATACGCAGAATGAAGCAGATTTCGCGGCATGTCAAGATGTAGTAGAGAAGAGGAAAATGATACTAAAAAGTACAACTCTAATAAGACATATAAAAAAATCAACCATGGAAGACTTTTGCATCTCTTTTTCATACATAAAACAAAATTGAGGATTAAAACAACTTAAATTTTGCGTTGTCACCGGCTTGTGAAAATAATTGTCTATTAATAAAATAAAAGACAAAAGAAAATATTTAAATTTAATATGTATTTCTATAATAAATGTTAATAGATTAATAATCTAGTGTGTTCAAATTGCAAACAAACATATACAGACATGTAGACAGAGTAAAGCGAAAGACAAAGACACACATCTTAGTATGGCTCCTTTTTCTTATTGCAAAAAAAAGGGTTGTTTTTTTCGTTTCGTTTGTTTTTGTTTATTTTTTCATTTCGTTTCTAGAATTATCTTCGGCAGTTGCGTCCTTTAAAAGAAAGCATCACTTAGACTACCATTGATGTAAGTAGTTGAAAGAAAATTTTTGTTATGTTATATATATTTATTTCTATATATTTTCAGATATTAAATTAATTCATGATATCAATGTGGGAAAATGAAAATTTTTATATTTCGTAATTATTGTAAATTATTTTTAAAAGAATCACAAAAATATGTTTTATGATTTTCAGCAAATATATTAACTAAATTACAATTTTTTTACAACTTTTTTGCGTTTTTTCAGTCTACTAAAATTCAGCAAAAAATTTATTAAGGTTTACCAAGGCTTTTTTATTTCCAATCTACTAAGTGTTAGCAAAACTTTTGCTGAATCTACTAATGTGGCTGACATTAGCAATTTTTTTGCTAGCGCCCTCCATACTAAAATTTTGCTGACTCAGCAAAATTTTTTGCTGACTTTACAAACTTTTTTTTTTGAGTGTAATATTTTTAAAAACAAAAAAGTCACAAATCTTTAAACTTAGAATACGCGCAGGCACCATTAAAAATCTGTATTATGGTCAGCATTTAGTACAAAATTTGAAGTGCAGTTATTTTCTTACAGTTGGCATTTATATTTTTTTTAATTGCATTCACGTGTTACTGGAAGTGTTATTTATCATTCCCATTAAAAATTTTATTAAAAAGACAAATTTTTTTTCAGGTTTTTAAGTCGTAAGTTAAGAAAAAAAAGCACTATTTTGATCAAATAAAATTTCAGACCACAATTGTTAACCGATGTAAAAAATTCTTTTATTTTTTGTGTTTTAAATTACAAAATTTCACACTGAGTTTTTTTAATTTGAAGTTTTTAAGTATTCAAGGTGCATATCATTTAAATAACCCAAAGTTTTATTTAGTTTTCGGGGGAAAAAAATAAAAATATTTTTTTTTGGAAATTTACAAAAAAATTTAAAATATTGACTGGTTTTTGCGAAATTGTGTAAAAAACATAATTTTAAATCGGTTAAAAATTGTGGTCTGAAATATTAGTCGTTAAAAAAATTGTTTATAATTTAGGGGTTTGGGAAGCACTTGTTTGCAGCACTTGTGTAACCGCCGGTGGTCCGTTTGTCTTTTTCAAACTGGGTATGTTTAGAAATAAAAGTAAGTACTTTCTTATCGCTTACAAAAGTTGCAATTGTAATGAGTTATTTTTAAAACTAACAAGCGCAGTCTCATGATGGGTTCTCTCCCATCGCATAGCATGGGTTCTCTCCCATCTTCCATTAAATTTTGATATGTGATAAAGAGAAAAATGGGACAGGTATTTTTTTTTTTAATTTTCCCAATCTCATATTTAGGGGTTTAAAAATTGTGTCAAATATTAGCCCATTTTTCGATTTTTCGGCTTATTTGGAATTGTTTTAGAGAAATATTAGACAATAGGGTACCAAATAAAAGAGCCTTTGGAGACACATCAAATGATATACATAAGATGTCCGATAACTTTCAAGTATTTTTGTTATTCAAAAATATGTGTTTTAAGTGATGTTAAAACTGGTATTTTATTTAAAGAAATATGGTTGGATTAAGCTAAAAAAAATATGTATATTAATATTAATCCCCATTAAATTAATCGAGAGGGTGTCTGAGTTTTTTCCGACATTCGTAATTGTTCGGCTTTTATGTGAATTTTTTCGAAGAGCTTTTTTACCTATATATTTTAAATAAATGGCAACCCTAACACACTACATAGTCAATATTGGTATAAAAAATTTTGGTTTCTCGAATACTTCAAAGATGGCTTCAATAAAATTTGTATTTCATTAGTTTCAGACATGTTTACATACAAAATGTATGAACTTTGGCCTCATATTTCTTTATCACATTTGCATAGTTCATTAGGATAAAAGAGAACCCATCTGAAGTATCCCTTTGGGTTCGGAAGCTGGCGTTCCTGTGATAAAAAATGATTTTTTTTTTCAAATACTCTCGAAGCATAGTGTACATTAGGAAATAATTCCAACATCATACGAAAAAACAATTTAAGAAAATGATATTTTGATGATGGTTAAAACAAGAAAAAAATACATTTTTCCTTTTCAAATAGATTTTGAAGTTTGTTATAAAATAATAAACTTAATAGAAAATGCCAACATTTTTTGACACCTAACATGTTGTATACAATTTGATGTTTTAGCAAACTTTAAGTAATTGTAAAATACATATTAAATTATTTTAAAAATAAACAAATAAATATTTAGATTTACTCTTAACCTTAATTTTAGAAAAATATAAAATTTTCCACTTACATTACATTTTATAATCAAATATTAAAAAAATATATATTCTTTGAATTTTCACCCTAAAAATCACTTGTAAATTTCCATGGTACTTATGATTTTTGTATATGAATTGTATATTCAAGTGTATTACATTTCAGTACAAATTTTGTTAACTTTCTTTGGTATACAGTTTTGTTGTATGTGACCCAATTTTTATTTCGAGATGCATTGCATAGAAAAAATTTCAAGTGCCTACATCTGTATATTTTTTTATTTTATGTTTAATTTTTTTTTTACTTCATTCAGTATACAGGTAGTAAAAAAAGTATATGGTACACAGTAACAAGTTGACATTATTTTTTAGGTAACATCCTCTTGTAAAAGTTTTTTATGTTTAAATAATGGAGGACAAGCGCTCAATTAAAACACAATTTTCTTGACTATCTGCCCTTTTGTCTCAAAGATATTATATCTTCATATGAAATGAAGAAAATCTGAAAATTGGAGTATCCAATAATATCCGATTAGATCCCTCAAATATATTCCTTTATTAAGTTAGATCAAATTTAATCTCAAAATTTGGGTATCCAAAAATATCTAATTTAAGATCCTGATTGATCCCAAAGTATTGCTTGTGATTAATGTAGATCTAATTGGATATAATAAGATCCAAAAAGATAAGTAATTTTTGTTGGATACCCGGGTAAAAATAATTATATCTTATCACAATAATATGATTAAGATATATCTGACTTTAAATATAGTCACATTATGGCTTTTATCATTATATACAAATACATCTGATAATTTTTATTTAGAGAATTTTATATATGGTACCTGATATTATTATATGTCTCCAAATCTTACTCCATATATAACTAAAAAAGCCATATAATAATAATCCAAATATATGCTTGCAGTGATCGATATGATTATATACGGTCCGATGCTTAGTTTTATCAAAGTATATGTGATGTCATTCGGAAAATGTTTTGCTTGTAATTCTTTATATATAAATATTTTCGTAAAGTTCAATGTCAAATTAAGTTATCTGCAAGTTAAGACTCTATTACATTCACATTCATAACGAAATCATTTTCAAGTGATTTCTCTTATATAATTTCAAATGAAAAATTCGTACATTTTATTAAACAACACTAACACTAAATTTTTTCTTAATTGTTTCATTTAAACAAAAATGGGTCTTTTAAATTGTTGGTTTCTGGAAATTAAAATTTTCAACTTAAATACTTTTAAGCATAACTTCATGTCACAAACAGCATACCTAATATAGCCTAAAATTATATAAAATCAGATATATTTATATCCAATTAGATATAATTTTTTTAATGTCTGGATAAAATTGTATCAATTCTTATCTAATTTGATATAATTAGATACATGGAGATGACCCATTTTTCGGATCAATTTGTATGTGTTTATATATGGGATCTTATGAAATGAGATATAATTGTATTAGACTCCATTTTAAAATTTTTAGCCAGGTAGAATAAGATGTTTTGAGATTAAATTAGATTTACTTATATCACATGACACAAATTATTTTTAGTAAAAATATCAAAAAATGTAAAGAAAAATAATTTGAACATCTGCGCATATATAATTATGTATGGGGTTATATAGAACAATATACAATTATGTCTCATACGCATAGAAAATTTTACTTTTGTTCGACCATGAAAATCATACATCAAACTAAATTGTTAATCTTAATGTCATATATAATTATGTATATCTTCAATTTCAATATTAATATGGCAACATATATTATAGGCATATCTTATATATCACACAAAAATATTTTTTATAATACAGTATATATTATTATATCTTAAATTACATTGCTTATATGTCACCATAAATGATTACATATTGTGTTATATATGAGAGTGTATTTTATATGACAATAAATCTGTCATATCTTATAATGTATAGCATATGTGCCTAATATCTAATTTTATAATGTCAATATATATTAATATATCGTGATATATCGTTATATATATTACCAAATAAGAAACATATAATCAGATATGGCCATGCATGACACCATATATAATCACATATTATAATATATTAAAAAAAAAAAAAAACATAAGAACTAATAGAACTTTTATATTTACATTTTAATTGTATAAAAAAATTGTTCTGAGTCTTGACTTAAAAGAGAGAAAAAATATAAAAATGTGTGATATTTACTGTTCGAATAATCGAACATTGGGACGATATGGGTTAATGTCATATAGAATTATATCTTGAATTTCAATATTAATATGGCAACATATATAAGCATATCTTTTATAGCACACAAAAATAATTTTTATAATACAGTATACATTATTATATCGTAAATTACATTGCATATATGTCACCATAAACGATTACATATTGTGTTATATATGAGAATGTATTTTATATGATATTTTATAATATATAATAATATATCGTGATATATCGTTATATATATTACCAAATAAGAAACATATAATCAGATATGGCCATGCATGACACCATATATAATCACATATTATAATATATTTAAAAAAAAAAAACATAAGACCATATATAATTTTATTACTCGGGATATAAAACTTCTTAAATGGTTTTTATTTGTAGAGTATCAGTACAGGAATTGGATATTAACACCATTGACCTAGCCTTATAAATGAGGAAAAAATATACAACAAAATTCTAATTTAATCATATTTCAACGTAAACATAATTCTAATTACTGATTTTACTACTAAACATTCATTATTGTTCGCCAAAGTCTGGAAAAAATAAATGCTTTTTGTGTTTTTTTTTTTTTTTTATTTTATTAATATTAATCATATAATTACAAATTATATACTATTACACTAACCGAGCACTAGCTACTATGGCCTTCGGCGCGTTGTAGCGAAAACAGACCAGTGCCGCTGGTGGGAATCGAACCCACGACCCCCACTCCGATAAACCAGCACGCTACTAACTAGCCTACCGGGGCGCACGAATGCTTTTGGTAAAAGAAGCAGCATTTATGACGAGTATAACGATATTAAGTACGAAATAGCCACAAAAAAAAAATATAAGCCTGTCATCATATTTTCCTTTAATATGGAATATTTTTGGGTATTAACTAGAATGTTAAAATTTGTTAAGTTTAGTAGAAAATTGACTAATTTTTATTTACATTTGAAGTTTAAAATGATTTTGGATCAAAAATTTGTGGGTATATTTTTAGATTTCATCTAAATATCCCTCTAGTTCATACGTCTATCACACTTCTTCAAAAGACTTTTTTATACTTTCGGCTGAAAATCGTAAATAAATGAGCAATTTATAATTTAAAAACAGTTTGTTTTAGTTTTTTGCAAAATTGGATACTTGTTAAAATGTATGCATAATACAAATATTTCACATGTTGCAAACCATTTAAATTTAGATGTATTTAGTCCATTAGACTACAAGGAGTTATAACCAAATTAGTTTTCTATTAATTATCTTAAGTTTTTTTGGAAATTTAAAGTTAGTTTTAATTTTATGCCATTTTGTATCATTTACATTTTTCATAGAGACTATTTTTTTCCTGCATTAAGCACAAAAACTATCGAATGCTAAAAATAATTCATACAGTTGATTTAGAAAGTATTTCGTATAAAATGTCCCTGTTTACCTATAATTTGATAAAAAAAAAAAATATTCGAAATAAACATGTGTAACATATATTTATTTCCATACCTGTAGAAGGGGTTATTTTTGTATGGAACTTTTATTTGATTCCATATAATTTTATTCGCTATTTATTTTTATAAATTTATTACAACCACAGTTGAAGGTTGTTTACTGCGATAAAAAATATAATTTAAGTTGAGGTATTTTATGCGGTAAAAATAAAATATTATTCATGTTTTTTTTATAGTTTTTAATAAATTTAATATGAAATGACTAAACTTACTAAAGATTTACAATTGCAGTAATTTATTAAAATTGAACTGTAGGTTAAGTTTGTATGTTTCTTTTTAGTTTTATGTATTTTTCTGACAATTAGTTATTTAAAAATTTAATGCACTTATACTTTTATATTTTATTAAAATAAATTTATATTTTCTTTTTCATTTTAGGTATGTACTTGTTAAAACAATTAAAATATTAGCAATTCTGTAAGTAAATAAAAACTAAAATTTTAATATTCCTAAAATCCAAGGACATAACTGGGACATTTTAAAATTAAAGAGCAGAAAAAAACGGAATTTTCAAGGTTACCACTTCTCATTTTAGCAAAACTTGGTACTAACATTCTCCTAGTAAACATATAGTTTACGTAATCTTTCTTTTTCCAAAACTCTATTTAGTTCTCGTTTAGTTGCTACTCAAGATTGGGGTTTTCTCCAAATGTGAAAGAAATATACAGTGTTTGAATTATCATAACTTTTGAATGTATTAACAGAACACCTCTGATTCTCAACTTCAAATTTATGAATGCTGTTAGTAATACTTGGAGTTAATTACAAAATAAGTTTCAGAAAAATTAATTCTGGGTTTTTTGAGATATTTGCGAATTAAGAACATTTTATTAATTTCATTATCCTTTTCGCAAAAAACTTAAGTTTTGTGAAACACTGTTTAAAAAAGAGGATTCCTTTAAAATTACGCCAATTTTTTAATTTTCTGTTGACTTGTTCAAAAGTTAAGAGAACTCAAACATTGTAAATTTCTTACACATTTTTTTTAAATGCCCCAACTTTGAGCAGCGATTAAACGCGAACTATAACGAATTTTGGAAAAAGAAAAAATATGTAAACTCCATATTTCCTAGTAGAATAATAATACGAAGTTCAGTAAAGTTTAAAAGGCCCCTAATGTGTAAGGTGTGTCGAACGTTTGTAAGAGCTTCCAACTATTTTAAGTTCTATGAGGAAAAAGTTAATAGATACCTATTATGACCAATATTTTGTCTTACCAGAAGAAATATTAATTACTGTCAAACTAATATTTTGTTTTTATTGTTCAATAACTGTTACTAGTACAATAATAAAATACAAATTTACGCGCCCTAGTCGAATTTAGTCGGTAAATTATGTCTTAATTTCAATAGAAATATTTTATTTTAGGTTAATTGTTGATTTAAAATCACTCTTAATTAGTTTTTACAGTGAGTCAAAATAACTATTATCCATATTAATTGCAAGATAATAATTATTTTCAAAAATATTTTTTACGTTACTTATTAGTAATTATAAATCAACTTTTTAATTATTTCTTATAAATGAAAATATATATTGGGGGTCCTTGTTAAAATTTGACAACTGTTCTATGATTTTTGTTAAGAATGTGGCCTAAATAAGCACAGAAAAAACGTATGTGGATTATTAATTAAAATATTTGCATACACAATTAAAACTTTCATTGAATTTTGTTCAATTAAAATTTAATTCATACTAATTACCCAGAACTTTAAATAAACCAGTTAGTGAAGAACAAAATTCGGAACCTGCCGATATTATACCTAAATTTTTTTAATTTTATTATTTTTTTTTATTAATTTGTTTCAAAGAATTTTACGTAAATGGATTATCAAATTAAAGGTATTTTAAAGAGCTATCTTGCGGTATTCAAGACTGTATGATATAATTTTTTTTTCATTTGTTATATACTTAAATGTCAGGGGTGCGTCTGAGTCAATTTAAATAAAATTTGCGAGTTACTCCAATCTGAAAACGGACTCTCTTTCTAGATGGTCTAAAAACCATTTTCCAACGAAAACGGAATAATCAAAATTGGGCATGTCTTTAGCGATTTACCGATTTTAATAAAAAAAATGGAACGATTCAGATACGTGGTAGAATCTTTTTTTTTGTATACAGAAAAAATTATCAACCTAAAATATGTAACTAAAGATTTGATTTGAATTTAATTTGCTTCTAAACAAATATTTCATTGAATCAATAAATATTTTAATTGACTTTTAAATATATAAATACATATTTTATTTTAGACGCAATCATCATAGTATTTTTTCATACACTGTATGCATAAATAGAAAATTTTCAGTATAAAATACCAAATACATTTGAAGTTAACAAACAAAACAAGAACACACACAAACAGACTCAGCATTGCAAAAAACACACATACCAACGTATAGATCACACACTTTTTTTGTGAGTATCATATTTTTTTTTTTTTATAGAAGTTATTTATAACTTTTTTTTCCTTCTTAATATTAATAAAAGGTTTAATTGGTAGTATCATTGCCGTGATAGGTGCAAAATCAATTAAAATATTAATTGATTCAACAAATTTTTTAATTGAAACCCGTTTTTAGTTTTTTCTGTGTAAGATACGCTCGCTTTTTAGGTTGTAAGGCTTAGAGTTAAATTTTTTAAATTAAATTTTTTTTTTTTTTTAAATTAATTATCGAGTTGTGGTTTCAACAAGACGGCGCAACATGTCGCACAACTCGTGCCACAATTGATTTATTGAAGGGAACGTTTGGTAACCGTATAGTTTCACGTTTCGGACCCGTAAATTGACCTCCAAGACTATTTTCTGTGGGTATATGTGAAGTTGCTAGTCTACGCCGATAGGCATGAAGCGATTGACTACTTGGAAGACAAAATTTGTGGCGTAATTGCCAATATACGGCCACAAATGTTATAAACAGTCATGGAAAATTGGATCTCCAGACTAGATTACGTCCGAGCCAGCCGTGGCGGTCATATGCCAGAAGTCATATTTAAATTATAATACCAGAAGATTATCTTTCGAATAAAGTAAATTTCATGTCAATTTAAAAAAATCATCTTTGTTTTATCCCATTTCAAAGTTATGTACCTTTATAAAAAACCCCATTTTATTTTTATCCATGCATCAGAAATATCTTTTACCAAGTGTTAAAAGTACTTTTAAATATTCTTAGCATACTTTGAGGTAAACCAAAGTTAAAACATACTTGAAATAATACTTTATATTCATTATTTAAACCTGTCACCCACAAACAATAATACTACATAAATTTCTGAAATTTCTCTTCTTTGCAAAATAAAATACCATATTAATGAATTTAAATTGTATTTCGAAAAAAACATTTCCTTAAGAAAATTTCTAAAGATAAAGGAATTAGAAACAGCAAAATAAAAAAAAAACTAAGGATAAAATGTATACACAATAATACTTATAAACTACTTAACTAAACTACTCTATTTTAAGAAATGAAAAACAACTACATACTTGCCAAGGAATACTTCATTTAATCAACTTAAATGGGGGAAACAAGAACATAAAAATAAAAACGAACAAGCCTCAAGTATAGAATGAGTATAACAGCAAATTTTAAAAACTTAGGAAAAAAATCATCATGATCTTTAAGATAAAATAGACAAAAGGGTTTAAAAACAAGAAAAAATAAAAAAGGGAGTTTTGTATAAATTTGGATGAACGTTTTTTTTTTATAATGGATCTTCAAACAAAATATTTATACATTAGACCGACTCATCTTGTATGGAGAACAAAGAATTGTTTTTTGTCCACCCTTCAAATGTACCTTGGTTTGTTTTATGATGGTTCCAAAAAAATGTAGTATCTAGCATTAAGATCCCGTGAGCTGGACCGCTTTTAAAGAGGATAATTTTTGTTTTAGTTTTTCAAAGAATTTCATACTTTAACTAAATACGAAGTGTACAATATTAGTATCTTAGAAAAGTGTTTCTTAATCCGCATCCAACATATACCGATGCCAAATCTTGTCCAGCCATATTTTTTTTTTCAGGGCCATACTGTAAAAAAAAAGATTTTTAAATTGTTGGTACGGAGATTTCGGTGCTATACATATCAAAATTAAATATTTTAATATTTTAATATTTAGTTTATTTAGTTTTTTTTTCGAAATTCTCACTAGTTCGAGATTTAGCAAAAATTCAATAAGGGGAATTACAGTTCAAGTTCGGCATTAAAATGTTTCTTTAGTTTAGTGCCGCATATTTATCTAATCAAAATACATAACATGATATAGAATTCTTCATAAAAAACCCCGATTTAGTTGACACTTTTAAAATTTACGAAATAGCAAACAAAATATATCTGATTTTAATGTAATCTGAAAAATATTAAGATTGATATGCATAATGAAATCCGGATAGGGACACGCCTACATCAGATTGCTTTTCACAATTTGTTAAGTAAGTTTTGGGACTTTAGCACATTTAATTACTATAAATACATTTTTTTGGATATTTATTTTTTTTTTGGTAGGAAAAATTATTTATCAAAAAACATATTTTGACGTAAATTTTAAATATTTATGCATTGTGTAGAACATCAATGTAAACTTTATAAAAAAACTACATAATTTGATGTAGAAACAAATTTAGTGCTTTATATAAAACAATTAGGTTTTATGAACAAAATTAATTTTTTTTTTGAGTTTTTCTGTGGGAGCATGCTTCGAATTTACAGAATTAAAAAAAAAATTACAAAATTTTCAAATACTTAAAATAATCACCCCTGTTACGGCTTTTAAATCAGAGCGAAAGTGAAAATTTTAGAATTTTTCGGTGTTCTTGCGATTAAATCAGAACGTTTTTCAATATTTGTTATTCGTTTTAATTCGTGTAATAAAGCCTGGTCGAAAGTAAAACCAGGCTTTATTAAATTACAATTTAGGGTCAAAAATGGTGCTTAATATTAAAAACTTTTTTTTACTTATATCTGATTTTATTGTATTTTTGGCTGTATTGTTTATACTCTAAAAAACTGTTTTAAAAAACATAATTTTTTTGTTTTCATATTCTAGAAAATACTCCAACAAATTAACAACAGTGTTAGAAGCATTTCTTAAAAGCATTTTACTGTCAGCCGAAAAAAAAAACTTAGGAATCCTTAATATGAAATGTATTTTATATGTTAAAAGGTTAAATTCGACTAATTTACCAATAATTATTGTAAAATTAAAATAAATTTGTATAACGTCCGGTATTGGACTATTTCCCATTTGTGGAGAAATTTTTTCCAAAATCATGACAAAGGCTGTTTTGTTGATATGATAAAACCCTATAAACATTTAAAAAAAAATCGTGACTTAATTTTTTTTACTGTTTACAAAAAGAAAATGACACTTACGCATATAAAAACGTCATCCTTAAATTAACGTTGACGAAATAATCCGACAAGATTCGAAAGAAAAAACCGCTGTAAATAAATAAATTTTCCAAAAGTTTGATCATAAACTGGGGCATAATTAACCTAAAAATAGCGGTGTTACCTGAATAACTAAAACAGCGTTGAAATACCATTGCCGAAATAACTGAAAAACCGTTATCCCTAAAATAATAAAATACCGTTACCGATAAAATACCGAAATAAGTAAAATACCGTTACCGAAATAACGAAAATATCGTTACCCCTAAAGCTCTGTTACCGAAATAACACAAAATTTCATTACCCTCACCGATACCCGCATTCGAATCGGTTACCATTCATTATCTAAAATTTTTGAAATAGCTCTTAATCAATTTCACTCTTGTTGGTCTTTTTAATCGACAAAATGGAACTTAAAACAAAATATAAATTTTTGCTTTTTTAACTTTCTTATTTTTTATTTCAATTCATTAAGAACCCGTTAAGCGAGCATTAGGTGTACCATTGCTATTAATGTACTCTTGTTGAGTACATTACAAATTGTGTCATAAAATTTCAGAAACACCCTCAAATTCAGAAGGTATTATAAAAAAAACCGTTTTCAGTGATGTTCGTCAACTTATCGACATGTGACTCAGTCAGTTTTTGTACGATTTAAATTTTTTTAAAGGGTTTGGAAAGAAAACTGATTACGCTTTAAAATGACGTGCATTTTTTTTGATACATTTGTAAGTTATAAGTATTGTTTTTGTTAAGAATATCTACAAAAAAAAAACGAAAATTATAAACTTTTTTGATTTTAGTAGCTCTTCATTGCTTATTTTAATATGAAAGCTTATAAAAATTTATACCAAAGTATAAAGAAAATTTTGTTCTTAACAAAACATGGATGAAAATTGTAAAAGTTATTCAACTTTTCATTAACACCATTCATAATCATTTTCAACTATACATGTTAACTTAGGTTGAGCTATTTGTTCAGTTTTTAAGTTAAGTTTGTAAGTCAAGTGGTTTACCAAAAGAAAAGTCTGCAATCCCTAAATTTTTACTTTAGAAAAAGTTTAGTAACTTTTGCAAATATAAACCGATATTAACTAATTATATCTCGTTTTTTCCTAAAAAATTGTCTTTAAAATACAGTGCAAAAAAGGGTAGGTTTTCATAGAAAAATTAAAATAACTCTCGTTGAATTTGAAAAATTAGGTAAAAAAATGAGAAACTTTTGATAAACACTTACCTAATTTTTGGAATACATATTTTATGAATACATTTCATGAAAGCTTACTTCTTTCTTTGCCTTTCCAAAACTGTTTAAAATTTTGAAATCGGTCCAAAAATGTGTGAGTTAGAGGTACTAAAGTGCTACGACCTACCCTAAAACAGTTTTTTGAAAATAACATAACTCCAAATTTTGATTGTGTTTAAAAATTTTTGAAAACAGCCTACAACCCCCTAGGTCGGTTTTCAAGTTCTGACAAAAAGTGTTTTTTTGTAGCAGTGTGTAATTATTTTTATGAATTGATCTCTAAAGTGTTTAACAAAATGTTTAAAATAGTGAGTTCAACATTAGTTTTTGTAATAACCCCTAATAAAAATTGATAAAAATGAATTGATATATTTTTGTACAATGTTAAAGAAAATTAAGCGACTTCCTCCGTTGACTACATATAATTGCATGCATCAACAATTTTTTGCAATGATTTCTTCTTTCACTTCAGTTCACGTCTCCAAAACTTAAACAGTCTAGAATTTGTATTGAAAGTTACAATAGCGGCTCACAAAAAAAAAAAAAACATCTTTTTATGTAGCAAAAATTAAAAATGATTTGTGCACGAACGATTACAAACCCCTTAAAAGAAATAATTGAAGCACATCCAGGAAATTCATTTTCATAGTTTGCTTATCAGTTGGCACGCTGCCGTAGAAAATTTTTGTGCCTTAGAATATACAAACTTAACATTTTGACAAAAGCATAAAAGAAAGTATGAAAGAATAAGAAACATTGAGTCAAACATAAGTTGTTCACAAGAAGAAGGAAAAACCCTTTTGGCTATATTCAATGCAATTGCAATATCTTCCTATTTTTGTCCTTTTTTGTTCGTATGCCCATGCCGTCTACTCTAATATCAACACTTAAATATTGAAATGTTCAAAAAGAAGTTTTCTTTAGTTTTTTTTTTTTTTAAAGATGTGCTGAAAAAAATATAAACGTTATCGGACGTGGATGTTTTCAACTAAATTGTTCGTTTGCCATATTGATAATTTTTTTTTTTTTTGCCCTTTTATGACATTTGGCATGTTGCTGAAAAGATAAAGTGACCATTATTATAGATGTATCAATGAAAATAATAAAAATTTCTTTGAATTAAAAAAGATGTACTAAAAATTTTTCAACTACAAATTTAAGAAATGTTTAGTAGCCCTTTTAGCATAATCTAGAAAAAATCTGTAAATTTACGAAAAAAAAATTCTTTAAATATTCAATTCAAATGATTTTTCTTTAAACGAGCTTAAGACATTTTATTATTATAAATTATAATTATTTTTTTCCAATATTTCGTCTCGACATTGGGTGACTTCTTCAGGGAACAATTATTATTATAATTTGTTTGATAAAATTTTGTTTTAACAACTCTATATTTTATCAATCAAATTTTAATAATTGTTCCCTTAAGAAGTCACCCAATGTCTAGACGAAATATTGGAAATAAATAATTATAAATTATAAATAAAATTTCTTAAGCTCGCATAAAGAAAAAAAAACTTAACATATTTAACTCAAATTAAAATAATTGTTTTAGTGTACGAAGTGCGTATACGTATTATTAATAGTGTTGTTAATAATACGTTTACGTACCAATAAAAAAATATATTAATTGTAATTGAATATTTGCAATACACAATATTCAACAAATATTTTCATGAAAACGAAGTCGAGTAACGCGCTCGATAGAAAACATATCATTTATTTTTTTAGAATTAAATAAAATTAAATTAAATTTGGACGATTTTTAGATAAATTAAGTTATCTATTAAACTAAATATTCAGAACTAGTTTTGAATTTTTGAAAATTATTGATATTTGCAATTGTCTCTAAAAAAGGTTTTATATATAAATTTTTGTTTTGCAGCTTTTAAATTGCCTCATATTGGTATAAATTGGATTTAAAGGAGAAAAAGTTAAACAAAAGTTTAATGTCCTTTGCAAAGCCTTGAAGGTAGAAATCTGAAACTTTAAATTGAAACATTTATCATGAAATGTTAAACAGATTTATTAAAAAAGCGAAAACTTCTTCAAAGAATAATATTTTTTTTCTAAATATATTTCGGTATTTAAAACTACTGGTAACTACTTAGAGAATTGCCTGTATGATATCAATGAACTTTTAAATTAGATCTATGAAGTGTCATTAGAATTCGTCCATTGCAACATTTCATTAAATTAATGCAATTTCTCATAAAATTTAATTTTATTTATTAAAAATTTCCTTTCATTTCCCCTTATGAAAATGGTTCATTAAAAAAAGTGTGACAGCAAGAGTCGCACAACATTTATTTCTCTAAAATTAAATTTATATCTTTTCATTTAATAGTAGTTAAATTCAAATAAATTATTTGAATTTAACGGCAAATGTAACTTGTGCGACTAAACACACCTCAGTGAATTCACCACTCACAGCTAAAGGTCCGACATCTAACTTTTTTTTCAACTAGTGCTTATTTCGAGAATGGTAACACTTAGTTCATGTCTGATTTGACAGATAATTAGTTTTATCTTTCCGCTGAACGAATATGGTCCGAATGTTCGTTATCTTGTGAAAAAAGTGAAAGAAACTGGCATCCTCATCGATAAACCAAAGCGTGAAAAGCCAAAACAGTGCGACACCCGAGAATATTGTTGCTGTGGCAGAAAGTGTGCGTGAAGCGCCATCAACATCAATTCACCGTCGTTCTCATCAATTGAACATTTCGGAGACATCATTGAGACGAATTTTGCATAAAGACCTTGGTATGACCCCATACAAAGTCCAATTGGTTCAGGAGTTCAAAAAAAAAGTTATTTGGCGGACCCTTTATAACATACGAAAGAATATTTTATAAGCTTTCCGATGACATATAATTTGTTCCGAACAGATAAGTAATATTTGAGAAAATTTAAACTTAAAAAATGTAACTCTTAAGACTTGGCGCCGGCAAAGGGGCGTGTCTGGCAAAAAAAAAAATTAAATTCTCGACTCAGCTCACGTATTTAAATCGTTCATAATTTCTTATCAAAATTAGTGAAGTACAGCTAAACTAAAGACAAGCCAAATTTTGAAAATTTTGATTGATCTATATTAGGTTTAATAAGTATCATCGGGTATAGAGAACTGCCTTCGCAAGATTTCCCATCGATAAAGGTTTGTTTCACCGAGCTCTCCAACGTAGTTACCGCTATTAAGAGAAGTGCCTACTCCAGGTATCTCTAACTTTAGATCTGCCGCAACTAAAAGCAGTACCTACGCCAGGTCTCTCTAACTTTAGATCTGCCGCGACTAGGATAAGTGCTTACGCCAGGTCTTTCCAACGTTAGTCAGCGCTATTAAGAGATGTGCCTACGCCAGGTCTCTCTAACTTTAGCTCTGCCGTGATTAAGAGAAGTGCCTAAGCCAGGTCTCTCTAACTTTAGCTCTGGCACAACTAAGAGAAGTACCTACGCCAGTTCTCTCCAACGTTAGTTACCGCGAGTAAGCGAAGTGCCTCCGCCAGGTTTCCCAAATCATTTATTTTTTGGTTAACTATTTAATATATTTTATATTTTTTTTTATTAGTTAAACATTAAATTCTGAATTAAATATTAAACCCTGTTTCCTTCGCTCTCATTTCTGTGCGAATATAAATTTCTGACCCCCGCGAGTTATATCCTAGCTAGAGTGAGAAAATCCGTCGTTACAATAGTTTCAAAAGAATTCTGGAGCTTTTTTATAATGTTTAAGAAATTGTTCATTCACTTTCTGAAGAAACCTTTATTGAAGAAACCTTTATTAATTATTTTAGTGAAAAATTTCACAAAAACTAGTCCAAGAAAATTTTCTCTGAAATCGCAAATTATTGAGCAGTGCTTTTTAAATTTCTTATGGTAACCTTAACAAACTTTCTACTACCATTATTAACTCCTCAAAATTTGTATATTTAAAATGCTAAAAAAAAAACCCAAAACGTAGCTTCAAACGTATAGCACGTGCAGTTTCTATATTTTGGCCACTTGACAGTGGCAAAAGCGTGGTCAACATGTTTATAAAATTGGCGCCATTTGGAAACCCCTTTTTCTTTATTGTATCTATGTATGTAGTACAATAAAAAAAACAGATACACGTCATTGACTTAGACTTTGCTTTTAAGCTTCACTAAACACAAATATTTCTATACAATTATTTTTTTTTCACATTTTCAAAACTGTCTCATGATTTTAGATTTAAAAAATGTCGCGTGTATAAACATTCCATACCAATTGTATATAGGACTGTCTGTATATAGAGAACAAGAGAGAAAAAAAAATGTCATTATCTTTTATTGTCATTATTGTGGATATATAGAGTAATATGACTATGTGTGTGTGTGTGTGATTTTAATTTGTATTTCGTGCATTATTGAATCTGGGTACTATCAGTTTGTTGTATGAATGTCATTGCAAAAAAATCTTTCAATGTTTTTTTTTTTTTGTAGTCAACATTAATTGTTTTTCATGTTAGGCCGTTATTAAGCAAAAAAGAATTAACTTTCAGATTTAAATAAAATTTTGATATGATGAAAGATATCATTAGACGAGAATCTATAAAGCTTTTCATAAATACAGTATATAAAGCAACTGCTACACAAATTTCATCTACAACTATTTATCATTTGGATGAAATATTTCATAGTATATCTATGAAATTGATGAAAATTTTTCATAAATAATATAACGTTGTTTCTACACAGAAGAAATTAGTATCAATAAAATATCAATTAAAGTTTTCTTTGATTTCAAACACAATTTGAATTAAAAATTTAATAATATCTATTAAATGTTTAATTGAAAATGAATAAAACACACACAAAATGTCCAGCTTTAATAACATCTACTTACAACAAATTGAAAAAAATACAAAAATCATCAAGATTTACAAAAATAACGACAAAATTTGAAAAAAATCGCATATATTAAAATAAAAATTGGCAGTAATAAAAACGTTGTCGAGATATGGACATTTTAAATTTATTTTTAAAAATTTTTTTTTAACTTAGGGATTTATTTAAATTTTGACGTTGTTTTTTTTAATGTTTTCCAGTTTGAGCGATTTTTTAAATTTTTACAATTCTTTTCCAATTTTCGTCAACTTTTTTTTAATCTAAATGATTTTTAACAAATGTTTTCGTTTATTTTAATATTTAATTTTAACTGTTTTTAGTGTTTTCGATAAATTTTTGACAATTGTTTTGCAATTTTAATTAATTTTTTATCTACTACAATTTTTTAAAATTAAAAACAATATTTAAATGAATTTTTAATAGATGTGAATAACATCTTAATTAAAACTAAATCACCAAGTGATGAAACGGCTTTTTGTAATGCCTTTTTATTCGTCAAAAAACATTCTTATAGCATTAAACGAACTATTATTTACCCTTTTAGGGTGGTATTTTATAACTTTATCAAAACGTTGAAAAAACACATTTTAAAGCCATTTGCCATAGTTTTATAGACATTTGTGGGAATAGTTTTTTTTTTAAATATATTTTCTTAGTTTTTATTTTAATTCACTAATGCCCAAATGCATAATCGTTTTTGAAAATTTATAAACTGTCCACAAAACAAATTTTCATACAGTGCGCCCGGGTAGGCTAGTTGGTAGCGTGCTGGCTTATCAGTGCGGGGGTCGTGGGTTCGATTCCCACCAGAGGCACTGGTCTGTTTTCGTTACAACGCGCCGAAGGCCATAGTAGCTAGTGCTCGGTTAGGGTAATAGTATATAATTTGCAATTATATGATTATTAATTAATAAAAAATAAAAAAAATAAAAAAAATAAAAAATTTTCATAAAAAATCATTTGATAAACTTTTCATAAATTTTACAAAATGATTTTGTAAAATTTAAGAGAATAAAGCAACTCGCAAAAACAAAGCAATCTTTTGACCGAAAACATATATTATAAAAAACTCGATTTCCACCACCCCTTCTGATTGCAACTAAAATTGGTATAGGAGATGTCTAAGTATAACTTCGTCCAAATGTAGGACAGCTAATCCTAGCGGATTTCGAATCCTAGCGTTTCAAAATATGAAAAATATTGGAAAATTTTCAAAAATGTATTGGTACATATTATTAAATATCTTTTTAACGGCTTAAACAAAGAGAGCCATTTATACCTCGTTTTAAATCTACCTAAATTGTGGTGTTACTAGTGCAGGAATATTATTCACTTCGCTACGCAAAATCCATTGTTTTCAAAAAAAGCTATATTTAAAAAAACTGTTTTTTTTTTTAATTTTGCCAAATTAAATAAAAATTATTTCCCTATGACGTGTCCAAATCCCTACGTGGAGATGTTACGGTATCCTGACTTACACACAGATAAAAATTTAGATATTTGCCAACTGAAATTCGGGGTACTGTGACTCAAAATCGGTTCATTCGAATTTCAGTCTGTTGGTAAAACTGAACATTTGTTTTCACAACAATATTCGGTGAATTCATCTGAATTTTAGTTGCAACACTCAAAATATTCAGAAATCTAATGTTAGTATTGTTATACTAACTGAATTTATAAGTTGTTAACCTTAATATACACTTTTTCATTCGGTTGGCACTTTATTTCTCTGTGTGTATGAATAAAAATGTGAAAAAATTTAACTAAAAAGCCGATAATTCAGAAACATGCATGAGTTTCACATAGGGATTGGGACGGTATAGAATAATAATTAATAATTAACATATATTTTTTTAAACATTTTAGAAAACCAATTTTTTTTTAAATACAGCGGTTTGAACCAAGGATTTTGAAAAAAATGCATTTTACCGTCAAGAAGTGAATTATTTTTGTGAAACAGTCAAATCACAATTTAAGTACCTTTAAAATGAGGGATCAATAACTCTTGTAGTTTAAACCGTGCAACCGTTAAATGTTCAACTACTTTTACTTTTTTGAAAATTTAAAAAAAAAAGTTTTTTCAAATACAGCTGTTCAAACCGCGGATTTTGAAAAAATATGTGCTTTTCCTTCAAAAACTTATCTTTCGCTTACAGTGACTTTAAAATGAGGTATCAGTGAATCACGTAGCTTTAACCGTTAAAAAGATATGAACGATTAAGTACTACTACTTTTGTTAAATTTTCGTTTTTTTTGTTTCATTTTAAAACGCCATATTTCCCCAACCCAAAACTTGTACGATGACATATTTATATGGCACTTACCTTACATAGCAAGTTTTGTTAAAATTAAAGGGGATAGAGGTAGAAAATTAGATATTTTTTGATAGTTTTGTATTGAATGAAGTCTTTTACCAAACAAAATTTCAAAATTATGATTTCAGTGAAATTCTAACGATTTTCAATTGTTCAATTTACCAAAATCTATTAAGAAAAAAGCTTTTAAAAATTTCGAAATTAGCACTATCACACAACACAAAAAAAAATCAAATAGTCCCAAACAGATAGGAAATGAAAAAAAAAAACACGTTAAAATTTTTGGGTTCCTTTTCATTTGAAGTTGATTTAATAATGAAAAAAAACTCATCAAAAACAAACGCTTTGACAGCGCTTTGTTTTTTGTACCATCTCTAATTTCTTGTGGGTAGCCACATATTTTTTGATTTTTCGTAAGATGTTTAGTAATGATATGTCATTATTTTACGCCACATCCCCATATAAAAGTAATGACATTTGTAAGTGCGTGACATTTCCAAATATGTACTTAAAAATTACTTGAAATATAATGCTTTTCTACACTGCGCAATTAAATAGTTATACATTATTATAATTGATACTACAATTTCATTACTATGATCGAATTCAATTAAACTTGTATTGAGTTAGCAATTTTTTTAATTGAAATTCGATTTTAGTTTTTTATTATTCATCTTCTCTCTTATATCCTGTTTATTCAACTCGATTTAGTTCATTCTTCCTTTATAACAGCGTTGTTAGTATCACAGTTATCTTTATGAAATTTAATCGAAATATAAGGACAATTAGGTTTTTAATGAATTTTGATAGCAAGCACATTGTTATGGCTTAATTTGTTAGTATTTTTCTAGTATTTCCCGTAATGCAACTTTTTAATAACTTAATTATTTTATATGTTTCGTGTTATTGCTTTAAATGGGTTTAATCAATTTTTTAATTGTTTTATATAATAATTTTAATTAAAAATTTAATTGAAACTTGTTGTTTCACTTGATTTTTAATAAAGTTTTACAATACAATGAAGACAATTATGAGAAGAGGAAATTCTCTTTTTCAGTTTTAGTCATTTAAATCATTTAAACTATAGAAAACTATCATATAACAACGATTCGTTTAAAAAAATTATACTTTTAAGGAAGGTTTCCCGAAGCAGACCAACATATCGGAATGAAACTTTGGTATGTTGAAAAATAAGTAAAGTGAAAATATGTAAATAGTATTAAATAACACATACAGTGGTGGTCATCAAATTAGCAAACTCAGCACACATAATTTTTGTTAAAGTCAATTCTCAATTTAAAATCTTTTAAAAAAAATTCTATTGGTGAAATTTTATATATGAAGACAATGTTTCTGTTAATTGCCATAATATTTTTACCTTGACTTTTAACCCTTTGACGACCACAGGCAAGTATACTTGCCCAAGCTTATACCTGTCTAGATAAAATATAGAGAAAGTATGTGCAAAAGTAATTTGTAAGGGAGTGTTGGGGCAACAAACAGGTGGAGGGTGGTTAATCTCTTTCTGGTGGCCACTTACCCGCTGGGAATTCTCAAAATTGGTAAAAAAAGATAATTCTTTATTTAAGTATTAAAATTAAAAATTGTTGACAAGCGAAATGATGGGCAAGTCATGTAGTATCCTTATGGGGAATGGGACCGGTTCTGCGTTTGCCACAGGATCGGTCCCTTCGTACCAGAGACCGGTCCTCTGCTAAACCCTACCCAATGTAAACAACTGGCAACTTTAACATTAGCTTGTCACAGGAGGGGGTCATTTGTCCTGCTTTAAACCACATAGTGGCATGCCACAGGACTAAACAAAGATGGGCATACCACAAGACTGTCGCAAAAGGGCCATGTCGTATAAAATAAACGAAAACTAAACAGCTTCCAATGGGTAAAATTCTGGCCAACTGGCTTTTTCGTGTTAATAAGCATTCTGGTTAAGTGGTATTTCCTCCCTTTACCAGTCTCAGGATTGGTAATTTTAGGACAATTGACACTGCTTAACCCACTTGAGTATTAAATTGTACCAGTCCTGTGATAAGTCCTTCTTTAACCAGTCACTTTTAGGTCAATTGACTCCTCATTCCCTATAGGGATATTATGTACATTGTGTTCAATATATTAAAATAATTAAAGCATTAGAAACTCTTTAAAAAGCTTTTTTGTTTGCATTTTTAGCAACCCACTCTCATGTGGAGGGGTTAAAACCTGGATTCAAAACTGACCACAATTTTTTGCGTACACTCGGAATATTATGTTGTTTACTGTTTGTAGTTTAATTAAGTAATTAGAAACAAAAAACTAATAAAACTGTGAAAAGTATTACTTAAGTCAGAATAAAAATTTTTTTAATTTTTGATTTGGTCTTCAAAACTTAGTAACGTCATGATGCTTTTTAGGAAAAGACCCGAGACACGTGTTTGATTACTAAGAAGACAAAAATGTAGCAACATTGATAATTAATTGGTTTTTTGTTAAAGCTGTTTATGGAGCTTATTAGGGATGCTCTAGCTTTTCTAAAACTTCGGGTTCTAATGACATATTTAGCCAGATCGAAATATAAGTACCAACCTAGCTAATATGTTTGATTTACTTTATTTTTGTAAATATAAGGAGGTTGAAAGCTCGTTATAAATTAACAATAAATACAAATAATCTCGATGTATACAAAAACAAAAAACTACTAAAACTGTAAAAAATATTACATGATCCAGAGTAACAACTAAAATTTTTTTATGTAAATAGAACATTTTTTTTTATCTTCAAAGTTCAGTAACGGCATGATGCTTGTTAGGAAAATATCCTAGCCACGTGTTTGATTACTAAGAAGACAAAAATGTAGGTTTATAATTTTAAATCATGGTTAAATTAAAAAGGTTTGCGCATTCAAATTTTGGTTGGTTGCCTAAACCAGGACATTTTCTTGAATATTTTCAAATATCGTAATTTGATTACAAAAATTCTGTTAAAAAAGTTATCAGATTTTTAAATATATATGATCGCTAGTAAAATATGTTCTTTAAGCCGAAAATGGTAAAAAATTTACATAAATGTTTGTAAATCTTCTTTCGAAATGATAAATCAAATGTTTAAAAGGTCTTAATAATTCTAATAATTTTGGTAGAAAAATTTTAAAACAAGATTACAACAAGATTTTCCGAACATAAAACGAATCGTTTTTTCAAATTTGTATCATCAAAAGTGTCGAAATTCCCTCTCAAAATGTATAATAACAAAGATAAGATTTTTTTAATCGAAACTAAAATTTTTTATAGAAATATGCAAAAACAAGAACAAAATATGCAAAAATGTGCTATAACAAATCAATGCCAGAATTCGTCAATTATTCTAAAAAAAGATAAATATTTCATTCATTTTTCAATAGGGCACAAAGGAAACAACATGAAACAACATATTTCTGATTGCGCTGGAACAGAGAATATTCTGTGTAACAAAAATAACGTAAAAACTTCTAAGAATTTTAGATTTATAGAAGTTTAAATGTTTCGTTGGGAAACAGAAATAACCGCCAGAAAATTTAACAAAAAAATGTGTTAAATTCTGCAATAAAATGTAATTAAAAAGACAGGAGGAAACCAAAAGTGTAAAAATTGGAAAAAAAAACTTAAAAAACAACAAGTCAAAATTTTTTTTAAAGCCAGAAAATCTTAACAAAAACTTACACGAGCTCACGAAAATTAAAAATCAAAAAAATTTTAAAATAGCCAAGAACTTTACTTCGTTTTAAAAGAACAAATTTTTCGAATTATATTTTTTTTTTAATTTTGTACAAGTGTTTGACAAATTTTTTTTCAAATTTTATTCAATATAAAAATTGTTTGTTTGACGGTCAAAGTGAAATTTAAAATGAAAAATTGAGAATTTCACGCCCATTCTTTTACAAAAGTTAAAGAAGTTTTAATTTAGAAAATTCTGAATTTTTACATTTAAGATCGTCAAAAATAATATGATTTGTTATAATTTGATCCACAAATAATTTTTTAATGTGATAAAATATGAGACAAGAAAAAATAAAAAATTTGTATGTTTCATATAATAATTTTTCGGATAAAAACAATCTCTAAGTTCCCGTACACCTCCTTCAAAAAATCAGAGAACTAGCTTGAAAATTACCTAAAATGTTCAAAAATTATTTATTTAAAAATAAATAAAAAGAAATATTTTATTTAAATGAAAAGTAAGTAAAACGAATTTGAAATGATTTCTCATTTGTGTTAAATTATATTTTAAGTTAATTTAAACTACAAACTATTTTGAGAGTAATATTCATGCTGGTTTCAAAAATGTTTTCGTACACCCAGGGAACTTCTGCTTTAAAAATATGTAGTTGTTGCTTTGTAATACAGTTTCTTGATTTATAATGTCAGTCATTTGTAGAACAAATTAAATTTTTTACTAACCTTGTAGTTCATTTATAAAAAC
The DNA here is from genome assembly GCA_021234595.1 of Delia radicum. NCBI lineage: Eukaryota > Metazoa > Arthropoda > Insecta > Diptera > Anthomyiidae > Delia > Delia radicum. The sequence goes on from CM037854.1 coordinate 137,892,734, forward strand.
AAACCACATCAAATGACTGTTTTATGATTTTACATTTTAACAGTAGTTCTTTGTTATTTAAAAAAAAATAAAAAAAAAAATTTTTTTTTTGTTTTTACTAACATGTGGTTCATTTTAACTACAATTGTTAGTTATTTTTTGGAAATTAAAAAACAAATGACAATGTTAGTTGAATTTACTGAAATGTAAGTCTTCCTTTCTTTAGGTGAAATTTCATTTGTTTTTAACTACATTTGCAGTGATCTTTACCTACATAGTATGCTATAGTATTCTAAGTGTATCAAATAAGAGCCAGTTTGAAGATCTGTCCAGAATAGCCAAAAAAATATTAAAAATTTATCAAACACAAAAATTTTTAACAAACGTATATGTACCCTCTAAATCAGTGTTTCTCAACGTGGGGCGCTCGCCCCAATGGAGGACAATTTCAGCAGTTTAGGGGGGCAATAGGCTAATTTTTGTAAGTTGTTTAACTTTTCATGTTTTTTTTAATATATAAAAATAAAATTCTGTAGAATAAAAAAAATCTGTATTATTATATACTTACTTATATACCATTTCCATCGTCATATTTAATAGAAACCGGATTTAGTGTCATTAGTGATTTGTTATTAAAAAAAAGAAATCGTCTGGAAATCACAAATCACGGAGGCTTACGATTAAAATTGTCAAAATTAGAACCTGATTTAAAATCCTTTGCAGCCTGCAAAAGCTCAAAGATCTCATTAATTTTTAGAGTATTTATTATTAATTCTATCTTTATAACAAAAATATATGTACATACATCCATTGAATTAAACAAATTGTTAGGTGTGTTTTATATTTAAAGTGCTCTCTATTGTACAGAAAAAAATGAGGGGGGACATGGAAAATTTTTTAACCCAAAAGTGGGGCCTGGCCCAAAAAGGGTTGAGAAACACTGCTCTAAATGGACGATTAACGAATATCTCTTACTTTTTTGTCCCTTTTATCAAAAGTTTTATAGGGGGTTCGATGATCTCCCCTGTACCATGAAATGTTTTGTACAGAGATTTTCAAAATTTCTTTAAAAATCATTACATCTTTATCGTTCCAACAAAATGTTCTATTGACATTCTTTCATATGCACACAAGATTTTTTTTTATATGAAGTAACACTTAAGGTTCCCAAAAAAATTAACCATAATTGTTTGCTTATTCAACCAAATTATTTTAATTTGACATTTTTTTTCTATTTTACCATAGAACAACACAAACATACCAGCATACATTAAACAAGTTATTAGTAAAATTCACAAAATGCCATTATGAAACATGACATGGAAAGTAGCATAAATATGAAATTATCCTTGTAATAATAGGTCTGGGAATAGGAAGACAACAGCACGAAAAAATAAATAAATGAAAAATATTACAATAATAATAACAACAATTTTCATAACTATAAGGAAACTAGAGAATGTAGAATATATGAAAAAAAAAGAAATTATTATGAATATTATGAAAAAATATTTAAAACGCATACATTTACTATAATAAATACGATGGACAGACACGGAATTTTAGATTCCATACTATACAAAGGGAATGTTCTTGGAAGAGTTTTAGTAAAAATGTTTCACTAAAACAATAAAGGTGTTTCTTAAAATTACTGAAAAAGTTCATAAAGTTAATAAAAAAATTTTATAATCACTCAAAAAAATAAGTTAGTAGGAAAGTTAGTAAAACATCTCGTAAATCAGGTATACTATTTTTCAGCAAATTTTGCAAACAAATATGCAGTAGGTAGACAGACTAAAGCGAAAGACAAAGACATACATCTTAGGTAGATTTTTCGGTTTCATTTTTCTTATTGCAAAAAAGGGTTGTATATGTTATATTTTGTTATTTTTCCGTTTCGTTTCTATAATTCTCTGCGGCATTTACGTTCCTTTAAAAGATAGCATCATTTAGTCAATAATTGATGTAAGTAGTTCAATGATAATTTCGTTTATGTTATATATAATTATTTCTATTGTTTTAGATATTACATTAATTCATATCGTCAATGTGGAAGTATAAACATTTTTATATTTTGTAACGTATTGTAAATTATTTTAAAAAGAATCACAAAAATATGTTTTATGATTTTCAGCAAATAAATTAACTAAAGTATAATTTTTCTACAAATTTTTTTAGTTTTTTTCAGTCTACTAATATTCAGCAAAAATTTTATTAATTTTTAGCAAGGGTTTTTTAATTTCTAATCTAAAAATCAGCTCGCTGATTTTAAGCAAAAGATTTGGCTGACATTAGCAATTTTTTTTGCAAGCTAAAATTTTGCTGACTTTACTAACTTTTTTATTTGAGTGTACCATTTTTAAAGAAAATTTTTCATAAAGTGTATGAAATTTTTAATAAAATGAAAATTATTCAAGTTCGAGGCCATACTCTATATTTCTTCATTAGGATATTGTCCTAACAAATAATCTATAGAGTTTTTGTTTTCAAATTTATTATTTGACCCTTTTAACTTCAAGCTCATATATTAGCTCTCATGTAGTGAGTAAACTAGTTTATATGAATGTTTGATGTTTGGCATGGGATTGTTACCGCTTTCAAAACTGTGTTATTTTATATTTAAATAGTTCTTGTTTTTAAATATCTTACCCAACCCTCGTATATTTATATGAATATAAAATGTGGTAATTTGTGAGCCAAATGCAAACATTTGAAATAGTAGAAGTAGAAAAAAAAATGATTACAACATAAAAAAAATGCTAAAGAAAAAAAAAACCTTAAAATCAAAAGGAACACAAGGAACATTATGTATGCAGGAGTCATGTTATAATAAAAAATAAAATATAAAGTTAAAACGTTAATGGGCGTTAAGGAATGTTATGACAAATTTTTATAATGTCATCATATGTTGACATGGCTTTTGGTGCGTTTAGAATGAAAACTGAATAAAATCTAACAAATTAAATATAATTGCATGCACATAAAGCAAAAGTAAGCCAGAAAAAAGAATTCACATGAACTGGAACAAAAGTTTCATAATAATGTTTTATCAAGAGAAAACCAATTTTTTTTGTTTAAAGCTGTTTTATTTCACTAAAGGTTTTTTACAATCATTACTGTATTTAAATACATACTTTATTATTTCCACTAGAAAAACTGGCTAATTAGTGGGTAGAAATAAAATAATTTTCGATTATATTCTTGTATGTTTGTCATGTACATAATTATAAATTTTAATTTTTAATATACAATTCCAAGGAAGTTTTTTTCAATTAATTTCAATAAAAATTCTTCATATTGAGCACACAAAAAATTACTGAAAAATAAAAAACTGTTCTACGTTATACAGTAGAGTGGTCCATAAAATGATAAAAATTCGATTTTGCTATCTCCATAACATTGCTCCTATTTCGTAATGTCTAAAAACTCCATGTTGCAAGTTTTAGCTAAATTCGTTAACATCAAGAGCTCTCAGAAAAAGTTAAGTTTTAAGAATTAGTTAAGTTTTAAGAATTAGTAGTTTTTTTTCAAATTTTCTGAAAAAATGTAAGTAAAAATCCAACTTTTTTATGTCTTATAGTATTTATTTATCAAATCTGAGCTAAATTTTAATGATGATTAGGAATCTGCCATCGAAATTTACAAAAAAAAATTTGGAGCTTAAATTATTCGGGTTTTTTTAAAGATTCAAAAAAAAATAGATTTGTTTGTTTGTATTATTCTAAATAATTTTCTTAAAAATATGTCATTGAAAACTCAACTTACCAAGTACTTTCATCATGTCTGGTTTTGTTTTTAATTTTAGAAAGGTTAACAGATATCCTTACAGTTGAACTAAAATTTTGGCTTTTTTTGGTTTTTCGATAATATTTAGCTTGTTACAAACTTATTTGTTAACAAAAATCTTATCTCACATTCCACAGAAATATATCCATGATAAAAAAAAATAATTTTCTCAGCGGTAATTATATGAAATCCACTTGATCAAATTCGAACACTTTTTTTCTATGAAATTCTAAGTTTTCACAAATTCCGCGACTCTGATTTCATATGCGTAATGTACGCCCAAAAATATATTAGATTTGATATGTCGCGATCATAATAATTATTTTTAATATATCTAATTATAAGTTTGATATAATCTTTATTAAAAATATGAATTATGTTTTTTCGACCTTTAATTGTGCAATGAAAATGAAAATTATTCAACTTCGAGGATATTAGAATATTGTCCAAACAAATAATCAATAAATTTTTTGTTTAATTGACCACTTGCATACAACGAACACGTTTTCAATTTATTTTTGATCAATGGTGATAATGTTTAGCTTCGAGCTCATATATTAGTTCTCATTCAGTGGGATAACTAGGTTATATGAATGTTTGATGTTTGCATGGGATTGTCACTTCTTTCAAAGAGTGTTCTGATGATGGGAACCTAGAAAATTCATGAAATAGATCTATCAACACACTCCTGAAAGTGGTCAATTAATAAATTTTAAAACAAAAACTCTATAGATTATTTGTTGGTACAATATCCTAATAAAGAAATATAGAGTATGACCTCGAATTTGAATAATTTTCATTTTTATATCTCATTATATTTTATTTTTTATTATTCAAATAAAATAATAGAACAAAAACTACCTTGAAACTTTAATTTCGATCTGCGAGCTCTAAACAAAACTTGTTTTTAGATTTTTTTGAAAGACCATATTTATTTTCATAATGGCATATTTTAAGGCTTGTGAAGCTCGCGATTTCCAAATTTTTTTTTTTTTTTTTTAGACAACCTTATTATACAGTAATATTGTAAACTAGGGCGTTTCACCAATTCCACTTTTTTGAATTTTTGGCAACTCTTGAATCGGAATATAAATACTTAGGACCAAAAGATTTTTGAGAATTTTTCACGTTTTTGGAAGGGTGTTACGGGGTTGCTGAAATAGATTATGAGCAAAAAAGTGGTTATGAATCAATTTATTTTTTTTTAATTTGTTACTCTTGTCCTTTTTTTCAGAAAACATTATAAATCACTACTCAAGAGTTCAAGCCTACAAGAAAGGTAAAAATTATTAGTTTAAGGGTCACTCTGATGACCTAAACTGTAAAAAATTCAAAATTTAAACTACAATAACTTCAGAACAAGGCATCGTATTTGAGTGAAACTAATTTCTTTGGAAATTTCTTTTAAACACCTTTGATTTGAGTGGTCATTGCTTCTGGAGAAATATTGAAAAAAAAATTAAAGTGTCAAAACAAAATCATTTATATTTATAGTAATTAAATGTGCTAAAATCCCAAAACTTATTTAACAAATTGTGAAAAGCAATCTGATGTAGGCGTGTCCCTATCCGGATTTCATTCCTGCCTAAGGAAATCTTCAGGGGACTTTGTTATTAGAATTTCTAGAGATATTTGTTATGTTAAATCACAAACTCAATGAGAATTTCTTGTCCTCGTCTAGGAGCGAGATTCAAAATTTAAAATATCAAAGAAAAACCAAAACAACAACAAAAAATTGTCACAATTGGCTTTGTCATCTTCCAAATACTACTCTGTTTTTTTGACAGACCTAGCAATGTAGTGACGTTTTATTCAAGTAAATCAACAATAGAAATCATATGTTTTCTATTAGTGTCAGTTACATTTAAATTTGCACAAGCACCTGCATATTTGTTATTTAAATTTATTTTCATCGGGATAAACATTAATTGCATTTATAGTAATTAAATGTGCTAAAATCCCAAAACTTATTTAACAAATTGTGAAAAGCAATCTGATGTAGGCGTGTCCCTATCCGGATTTCATTCCTGCCTAAGGAAATCTTCAGGGGACTTTGTTATTAGAATTTCTAGAGATATTTGTTATGTTAAATCACAAACTCAATGAGAATTTCTTGTCCTCGTCTAGGAGCGAGATTCAAAATTTAAAATATCAAAGAAAAACCAAAACAACAACAAAAAATTGTCACAATTGGCTTTGTCATCTTCCAAATACTACTCTGTTTTTTGACAGACCTAGCAATGTAGTGACGTTTATTCAAGTAAATCAACAATAGAAAATCATATGTTTTCTATTAGTGTCAGTTACATTTAAATTTGCACAAGCACCTGCATATTTGTTATTTAAATTTATTTTCATCGGGATAAACATTAATTGCATTTATAGTAATTAAATGTGCTAAAATCCCAAAACTTATTTAACAAATTGGGAAAAGCAATCTGATGTAGGCGTGTCCCTATCCGGATTGCATTCCTGCCTAAGGAAATCTTCAGGGGACTTTGTTATTAGAATTTCTAGAGATATTTGTTATGTTAAATCACAAACTCAATGAGAATTTCTTGTCCTCGTCTAGGAGCGAGATTCAAAATTTAAAATATTAAAGAAAAACCAAAACAACAACAAAAAATTGTCACAATTGGCTTTGTCATCTTCCAAATACTACTCTGTTTTTTTGACAGACCTAGCAATGTAGTGACGTTTATTCAAGTAAATCAACAATAGAAAATCATATGTTTTCTATTAGTGTCAGTTACATTTAAATTTGCACAAGCACCTGCATATTTGTTATTTAAATTTATTTTCATCGGGATAAACATTAATTGCATTTATAGTAATTAAATGTGCTAAAATCCCAAAACTTATTTAACAAATTGTGAAAAGCAATCTGATGTAGGCGTGTCCCTATCCGGATTTCATTCCTGCCTAAGGAAATCTTCAGGGGACTTTGTTATTAGAATTTCTAGAGATATTTGTTATGTTAAATCACAAACTCAATGAGAATTTCTTGTCCTCGTCTAGGAGCGAGATTCAAAATTTAAAATATCAAAGAAAAACCAAAACAACAACAAAAAATTGTCACAATTGGCTTTGTCATCTTCCAAATACTACTCTGTTTTTTTGACAGACCTAGCAATGTAGTGACGTTTATTCAAGTAAATCAACAATAGAAAATCATATGTTTTCTATTAGTGTCAGTTACATTTAAATTTGCACAAGCACCTGCATATTTGTTATTTAAATTTATTTTCATCGGGATAAACATTAATTGCATTTATAGTAATTAAATGTGCTAAAATCCCAAAACTTATTTAACAAATTATGAAAAGCAATCTGATGTAGGCGTGTCCCTATCCGGATTTCATTCCTGCCTAAGGAAATCTTCAGGGGACTTTGTTATTAGAATTTCTAGAGATATTTGTTATGTTAAATCACAAACTCAATGAGAATTTCTTGTCCTCGTCTAGGAGCGAGATTCAAAATTTAAAATATCAAAGAAAAACCAAAACAACAACAAAAAATTGTCACAATTGGCTTTGTCATCTTCCAAATACTACTCTGTTTTTTTGACAGACCTAGCAATGTAGTGACGTTTATTCAAGTAAATCAACAATAGAAAATCATATGTTTTCTATTAGTGTCAGTTACATTTAAATTTGCACAAGCACCTGCATATTTGTTATTTAAATTTATTTTCATCGGGATAAACATTAATTGCATTTATAGTAATTAAATGTGCTAAAATCCCAAAACTTATTTAACAAATTGTGAAAAGCAATCTGATGTAGGCGTGTCCCTATCCGGATTTCATTCCTGCCTAAGGAAATCTTCAGGGGACTTTGTTATTAGAATTTCTAGAGATATTTGTTATGTTAAATCACAAACTCAATGAGAATTTCTTGTCCTCGTCTAAGAGCGAGATTCAAAATTTAAAATATCAAAGAAAAACCAAAACAACAACAAAAAATTGTCACAATTGGCTTTGTCATCTACCAAATACTACTCTGTTTTTTTTTGACAGACCTAGCAATGTAGTGACGTTTATTCAAGTAAATCAACAATAGAAAATCATATGTTTTCTATTAGTGTCAGTTACATTTAAATTTGCACAAGCACCTGCATATTTGTTATTTAAATTTATTTTCATCGGGATAAACATTAATTGCATTTATAGTAATTAAATGTGCTAAAATCCCAAAACTTATTTAACAAATTGTGAAAAGCAATCTGATGTAGGCGTGTCCCTATCCGGATTTCATTCCTGCCTAAGGAAATCTTCAGGGGACTTTGTTATTAGAATTTCTAGAGATATTTGTTATGTTAAATCACAAACTCAATGAGAATTTCTTGTCCTCGTCTAGGAGCGAGATTCAAAGTTTAAAATATCAAAGAAAAACCAAAACAACAACAAAAAATTGTCACAATTGGGATTTTAGCACATTTAATTACTATAAATGCAATTAATGTTTATCCCGATGAAAATAAATTTAAATAACAAATATGCAGGTGCTTGTGCAAATTTAAATGTAACTGACACTAATAGAAAACATATGATTTTCTATTGTTGATTTACTTGAATAAACGTCACTACATTGCTAGGTCTGTCAAAAAAACAGAGTAGTATTTGGAAGATGACAAAGCCAATTGTGACAATTTTTTGTTGTTGTTTTGGTTTTTCTTTGATATTTTAAATTTTGAATCTCGCTCCTAGACGAGGACAAGAAATTCTCATTGAGTTTGTGATTTAACATAACAAATATCTCTAGAAATTCTAATAACAAAGTCCCCTGAAGATTTCCTTAGGCAGGAATGAAATCCGGATAGGGACACGCCTACATCAGATTGCTTTTCACAATTTGTTAAATAAGTTTTGGGATTTTAGCACATTTAATTACTATAAATGCAATTAATGTTTATCCCGATGAAAATAAATTTAAATAACAAATATGCAGGTGCTTGTGCAAATTTAAATGTAACTGACACTAATAGAAAACATATGATTTTCTATTGTTGATTTACTTGAATAAACGTCACTACATTGCTAGGTCTGTCAAAAAAACAGAGTAGTATTTGGAAGATGACAAAGCCAATTGTGACAATTTTTTGTTGTTGTTTTGGTTTTTCTTTGATATTTTAAATTTTGAATCTCGCTCCTAGACGAGGACAAGAAATTCTCATTGAGTTTGTGATTTAACATAACAAATATCTCTAGAAATTCTAATAACAAAGTCCCCTGAAGATTTCCTTAGGCAGGAATGAAATCCGGATAGGGACACGCCTACATCAGATTGCTTTTCACAATTTGTTAAATAAGTTTTGGGATTTTAGCACATTTAATTACTATAAATGCAATTAATGTTTATCCCGATAAAAATAAATTTAAATAACAAATATGCAGGTGCTTGTGCAAATTTAAATGTAACTGACACTAATAGAAAACATATGATTTTCTATTGTTGATTTACTTGAATAAACGTCACTACATTGCTAGGTCTGTCAAAAAAACAGAGTAGTATTTGGAAGATGACAAAGCCAATTGTGACAATTTTTTGTTGTTGTTTTGGTTTTTCTTTGATATTTTAAATTTTGAATCTCGCTCCTAGACGAGGACAAGAAATTCTCATTGAGTTTGTGATTTAACATAACAAATATCTCTAGAAATTCTAATAACAAAGTCCCCTGAAGATTTCCTTAGGCAGGAATGAAATCCGGATAGGGACACGCCTACATCAGATTGCTTTTCACAATTTGTTAAATAAGTTTTGGGATTTTAGCACATTTAATTACTATAAATGCAATTAATGTTTATCCCGATGAAAATAAAAAAAAAAAAAAAAAAAAAAAAAAAATTTAAAAAAAAAAAAAATCATTTATAGTTCGCATTAGATTTGGCCAAGAAGTATGAAAATTCCACAGAATCAAATTTGATGTCAAATTAAAGGTATTTTAAAGACTTGTCTAACAAAATTTATTTCACGCCAATGCGACTATTTCTGAAGTTATTGAGGTTTGAATTTGCAAAGTGTAGATTTTTTATTTTAAACTAATAACACTGTTCAACAAAATCAATTTTTTTCCAAAATTACAATACAAAATTTGCATTTGGGGGAAACTTTACCTCCCCCTAAAATTAAACCCAGACGTAAACTTTCAAAACGCCGATACACGTGTCTTTTTTTTGTCTCTTCTATCAAAATTTATAGGTCGGTCAGTGTAATTTTTTTTTTGTGTTGTACAGTGTAATTTGTACTCCCAATAATTTTTTATAGTAGGCTTGAACTCTTGAGTAGTGATTTATATGGTTTTGTGAAAACGAAGCACAAGAGAAAAAAAAAATAGTGTCATAACCTCTTTCTTTTACACATGATCCATTTAAATTCTCAAAAATCTTTTGGTCCATAAGTATTCACATTACGCTTCAAGAGTTGCAAAAATTAAAAAAAGTGGAAATGCTGAAGCGCCCTAATATACAGTACATATGTTTGTCCTTTTTAATGATGACAAGTAGGGTTGCCAATATGTTAAAAGTTAGGCGAAGATTTTGTATCCTTTTAAATGATATGAAATAAGCAGCGAATATATTTTTTTCGACTTTTAGAATAATTTAGTGTAAACTTAACTTTGTATCGGATAATAACTCTTTAATTTCTTTATTTAAATCCGAAACATTTTAAAATAATTAAATTTATATTGAAAATTTGAGAGTTTCCAAAAAAGGTTCTCTATAATATCAAAAATCCCTTGATAACAATAATGCTATAAACACATAGACCACAGCAGACTGCAGAGCTACACGACTGCAAATGCCGTTGACTGCAATCGTCGCCGTGTGGTCAGCTACTTATTATTTTGGAAACGACAGCAGCATAGTAAACAGCTGATCACGATTCAATTTAAAAATATCAATAGCTGTTTTTTATACAAATCAGGGATGTTAAAGTTGGTACAATTGTACTTTGTTTGGTACATTTTGACCTTCTAAAGTACCGTGGTACTACCGCTACTCATTTGGTACAATTTAAACATTTTTAATTTTTCCCCTTTTTGAATTTTTAGTATAGCAAACAAATTGTTATTGTGTCCTTTTTCATTGCATTTATTCGTTTTATGTAATGAGCTCTTAAAATATATGCGACTATATCCGCCAGATTTTACGATTTATCATCATTTTAAGGATTTTGAAGAATAAAGTTGGCAATTTTTTTTTTTTTAATATCGATTAAAAATTTACGATTTTTTACAAAATTTATCTGGCAGCTCTTACATATATTGACACTTGTTGCAGCCAACTTCACTTTTATTTTGAATTTATTAAAATTCTGAAGAAGTGAAAATTGATATATAGATATGGCATCACTTATAACATATGGGAAAACAGTGGACATTAGAGTGAGGTGAGTTTCTAAAAATAGAACTGTTGTGTTGTTGGAGTTGTACTTCTGAGATTATGTATGCAAGAACAAAAACACCGTGTATTGAATAAAACTAGTTTTAATCACAACAAAACTCGACCTAACTATAGCTCAGAGGGCTAAAGCGCTCTGTCTAACGTGTAGTGCGAGTGCATGTGGCATTAGAAATCAGTTTATCTATACCACGGTCAGTGATTGCACAGAAAAATTTTATATAGACGCAATCGAACAAATAAAAACATAACAAATATTACATTATTCAAAAATTCAAAAAAAAACAGGGTCACTGACGAACGTTCTATACCAGAAACTGCGCAGTCTGATTGAGAAAAAATTGAATATTTGCAATGTAGTTATGATTTTTAGAAAATACACTCATTCTTCTCTACCACGCCTTTCACAATTAAATTAAATAAAATTGCATATTAATTATAGTATTAACTGCAATTGTCTGAAAAAGACGTTAAAATTCAAACTCAATCGAAAATTAAATTATTGTTAAAGAAATGAAAGAAAATTCCAAACAATCTTATATATGTTTAATTTAGAACGAGCTCTCAACCTCCGTATATTTACAAAAATAAAGCAAATCAAACATATTAGCTAGGTTAATACTAGTATTTCGATCTGGTTAAAGATCTCATCAGAACCCAATGTTTTAGAAAAGTTATAGCCTCCATAATAGGCAGAACTTTAACAAAAAACCGATTAATCATTAATTTTGCTCCATTCTTGTCTTCTTAGTAAAAATATTACTTGAGCCAGAGTAAAAACTAAAATTTTTTTAACTGAAGTCGTTAAAAAATTAAAACGTTTGTAGTTTTTGGTCGGTAGTAGCTAATTTTCAAAATGAACTGAATGTCAATATGTTTCCAGACATTTCTAGTCGTTGCTGGAATTTTATCCATTCCACACTGGTCTGCAAATGTGGAAAGAGTTTTTTTTCTTTTCAAAATATAATAAAAACTAAGGAAAGAAACAGACTACATTAGCCAACATTATCAAGTCTCATACAGACTAAGGATTGGTTAAGAGCGACAAATTTATGCTGCTATGATGTAGAAATTCCAAATAGTTTATTAACTAAACAAATAATTCCATGATTTGGTCTCATATATTCATAAGACTTTTTTATGCCTTATTTTATTCATACATATAATGTATGTTATTGGAAGGTTTTGTTTTTTTTTTCTGTACAAGAGAATTTTTATGTATTTTTTTTTTGTTGTTTTAATAAATTTAAAAAAAATGGTACCGTCAACGTCCAAAAAGTACAATTTTTTTTGGATGTTGGTACAAAATTGAAAACTCCATTTAACATCCCTGATACAAATGCATTTTTGTTTCAGTAGTGCCAATTACATCTTTTTTTTCTTTATTAAAATAGAACAACATGCTTGGTTGTAGACATGTATATAAAGTTCACTTAAAAATACAATTACTTATTTATAATACATTATTATAACGTGAAAATAAATTTATATAACCCCTCTTGAATATTAATGCAATTATACCATTTGATGTTGCGACGTTTTTTGTGTTTAACAAAATAAAATATTTTTAAGCACTAATTTGTTACATATTTTGTTTTATTGTCAACACTATTTTTGTTTTGCAGCCAACAAAAATAGAAATTAACCTAAGTTGACTACAGCGGCAAAAGTAGTCGGGTAGTCGTGTAGTTGTGTTGGTGCCAAAATAATCGTTTTCATATAAACGTGTGTATTTTATTTTTGACAGGCTGTAGTCGTGTAGCTGCAGTCGTCTATGTGTTTATAGCATAACACTACAATAAAAAAATAACACTACTCAACAAATTACAACTTTTTGCAGAACCTGGTTTTGAAATACATATTTTTTAAACAGACTTAAATATTTTTTTTCCTCATTTGCAGTTTTTTAAATACCGCGGTTTTTATATTTATATCATTCACCCCAATTTTTTCGTATGTTTGCTTAGTTTTTCGAAATTAAACCACAAAACCATGAAATTTTTTTAAGAACAATAATCTACACAATATTATCTTTCATTTGCGTATAACCAGGTCGATGTTTGTTTCAGGATATCTTACCGGTATTTCAAGCAAGTTGAAAAATTGGCAACTTTAGTTTTATAATTACAAATTTTATGTATGGGACATTTTAAAAACCCTGAGCAGAAAAAAAACGACGTTTTTAACTCTACCTCTTTCTATTGTGGTAAAAACTTAGTATAAGCGTTCTCCTGTTTAATATGGGGTTAACATGTTTCTTACTTTTTCAAAATGCATTATAGTTCACGTGAAGTGGCTGCACAAAATCGGGGCTTTCTAACAAATTTGTAAGAAATATACAATACAGTTGAACGTCGATTATCCGGGCCTCCATTAACCGGGTACATCTGTTAACCGGCATGCTGGTGGTTTGATTTATACCTCTATTAACCGTGTTTACCTCTGTTATCCGTGCTATAATTTTTTTCCTCTATTAACCGTGCTTCACCTCTATTATCCGTGCAGCACACATATTTATTTGCTTGTTTTTTCTCTTCGGGAAAATAATAACTTCTATTAACTGTGTTTTCGATTATCCGCGCTGAGTCCGGTCTGGTGCAACCCGGATAATCGAGGTTCAACTGTATTTGAATTATTGTAAATTTTGAACGCGTCAACAGAAAATTAAAAACTTTGTGTCGTTTTAAAGACTTCGAAACTAATAACGCTAAAATGCTGAAATTGACTATGTTTTAACGTGCAATTAAATCTTTAGTATGACTTTTTTTTATCAACTTATTTAAATCAATCAAGGATATTGAAGGATGCAATTTTTAAAAGAACATTTTAAAAATTGTTAATCCTGAAATTCGAGTATTACGACAAATAATGGATTAGCAGACAAATGATGGAACTTTGATCTGATATCATTATTGGCATCAGTTACGAGAATTTAAATAATTTGTTTAACATTAAATGTCCTTTTTAAAAGATATTGGATGTGATGACGAAAATCCGAGAACACAATTTAACTTCTTGTGATCTCTTGCTTGACATGCATATCGATTTTTCCATATGTGGTAAAAATTGTTGAAATTTTTCGTAGGGGCTAAGTGAATATTAGGGTATTCAAATTACTCGGCTTTGGTTTTGTTCAAGTAAACCAGTACTTCTATTTTGAAGTTTTTAACTTACTTATCACAAATAATTTTAATAATTTTATTTCATTAACTTTTCCTTAAAAATACATAAAAACAGAAAAAAAAATAATACAAAATTGGCGTTCCAAAAGTATTTTAGAAAAATTAATTTATTTAAAACTAAAAATAAGTTCTTAAATAATATAAAATTGAGATATTTTACTTTTGTTTTCGTTTTCATAAAGATCGACTCTCAGTATTTATTGAAAATATCAAAAATAATATGGCATTTCAGTCCAAGCCTTGGAAAAATATAAAAAAAAATAGATTCCTTTTTCGCCGTCATTAATAAACGAAAGAGTTTTGTTCGATTTTATTTTCTTTACAAAATAGAAACTTCTTAATGATGTTATTAAGTTGAATAAAGATCATGAAGAAAGAAGAGAGTGACGGCTAAATCATAAATGTAACAACAAAAGATGATGAATTCAGTGTAATTCGATCTTGTAAAAAAAAATGTCTTTACAATCTAATAGTTTTGCGATTGTTGCGATTTTATTTGTTGAATATTTAGATATACCAAAATTTTGCATAATTTCTGGAAGTCGAACCTTTTAGTCTTAAATTATTTTTTTTTATTTTCTATATTTTAGTTTATGAATAAAATTGAATTGAATTAAAAAAAAAAAAAAACCCCCTTTAATTGAGAATGTTTTTTTGCCATTTTTTTTTTTTTGTCATATTTGCTTTTTTGCCATTTTTATATTTTTAAATTGTTGGGCTTAAAAACAGATATTCTTTGCTTTAAATGATTTTTTTTTTCTCAATTTTTTTTACTTTTCTTTTAATAAATGTATTTATATACATTTTATACAGATTTGCTATTATTTGCTATAATTTTTTTCCAATCTTTTTATGCCATAAACACAATATATTTTGGCATTTGTTGTCTTTTCAGACCATAATGTCTGTAATTGTTCAAGGATATTTAAAAAAAAAAATTTAAAATGTGATATGTTAGGCATATGCCTCGGTGGGAAACGTTTTTTCAATAGAAAAACAAAAGAAAATTTTTTTTTTTATCAGTACATTGTTGCCCTTATCGTAGTGTCACATAAAAAAGTTATACACCTACTAAAAAAAAACTATTTATACAAATAATCTTTTTAAAAAATACGAGTAATTTTAGTTTTTTTTTTTATAAAATCTTAACTAAAATATAATAAAATTGTACTCGATTAATTCGATTAATCGAACAAAATTGTTTCGAGTTATTCGTTACTCTAAATATGCCATTTTAATTTACTCGAATAATTGTTCGACTAAAATAAATCAATAAATCCAGTAACGGTTAACCGATTGAATACCATAGTGAATATACAAAATTTTTAATTAAATATCAAAGATAGTTTCGGAAAAAATTTGTTTATTTTTAAGCGTCTCTAATTCCCAACTTTAAATTTGTATATACTGTAAGTGATACTTTGAGTTAATTGCACAATAAATTTCAGAAAAGTTAATTATATGTTTTTTGATATATTCGCCAATTACGGACATTTTTTATTTCGTTATCCTTTTTTAAAGAAGAGGATTTGATCTTTAAAATGACACAAGGTTTTCATTTTCTGTAAATGCGTTCAAAAGTTACTTCAAACAAAGTTATGATAGATAGTAGAACCCCCAACTTTGAGCAGCGACTAAAAAATACGTAAACCTGATATTAATAAGGAGTATATAAATACCAAGTTTAATGAAATTTGGAAGACCATTATCTGAAAGGTGTGTCGAAAGTTGTTAAACCCTTCCATATGGTAAAAAAAATTCCAAAAACCAAACATTCACTGAACTCATTTTTGTATTAAAATTGCAAATCCATTGAAAATATCCTTATATATTTATAAAAGAAGAAAAATTGTATATAAAAATCGCAATATTTAAAAAATTACAAATGAGAAAAAAATTTAACAGATTTAGATTCAGTGCCCCCTAAATCTATTAAAAATAGAGATTCTGCAAAAAGCTGCGAATTATACAATAGTAATATTAATAATATATTTTTATGCGAAGAGAATTTTGTTTTACTTTGGTACTTGAAGCATGTGGAAAATTAGTTAAAATTTTAAGTTCATTTCTAAATATTTCAGAACATTTTCTGTGGCTTTGTAATTTTAAAACGAAATTTTTTTTATTGGAATGTCATATTTGTGCACAATGATAAAGTTTTAAAATTTTTGAACATGCATACAACAACATAATATATCCAGCAAATTTGTTTACAGCAGATTACCTCTCAACCGGTTCTATAACTAGTACCTGGGAGCCAATATGTAAGGTGTCACGGACAACTAGTTATATAACTTGTTCTAGAACCGGTTATAAAGCAACCGGTTATTGTTTGGAGATAAAGAACCTATTGCAAATAGGACAAACTCTATATAAAAACAATCGGTTGTAGAACAGAAATTAGAACCTGTTACGATACAGTATAATTTGTTCTACAACCAGTTATTTGGATTTTACTATTTTACTGGGTACTAACATATTAAACCACAAAATTTTCAACTTCCTTGCAATACCAGAGCGATTTCCTGATGCAAACACCTCCGTGATTAAACTCAAACTAAATATAATTTTATGTAGATTAATATTCATATAAAATTTCGAAAAATTAAGCAAAATATACAAAAAATGGGTTGAATTATGTAAATATAAGCAGCGATATTTCAAAAACTGCAAATGACTATTAAAAAAAATGTGTTCCAAAGAAATGCTATAAATTAGTGCGCCACGGTAGGCTAGTTGGTAGCGTGCTGTATTATCAGTGCGGAGGTTGTGGGTTCGATTCCCACCAAAGGCACTGGTATGTTTTCGCTACAACGCGCCGAAAGCAACCGTAGCTAGTGCTCGGTTAGGGTAATAGGAAATAATTATTAATTATATGATTATTAATTAATAAAATAATATAAAATAAAATAAAAAAAAAAATATTACTATTCAGTGTGCAAAATAAATTTTTCTATTATTTTATTTACTTGACATCTGTAGATTTCCATGAGAAGTCCTCATAATTGGCAACTCTTTTTTTGCATCCAGGTAAAAGAAGTTAAAAGTTGTTGATAATTTGCATAATTTCGCAATTATACTTATATTACACACTCATATATAAGAAAAATTAAAAAAAAATATTTAACATACTGTATAGAGTAGACCTAGAGCATCATCATCAGCATCAGCTACTGCAATATAATGAAGTTGGTAAAAAAAAGAAACAACATGAAAAAACTTCATTCAAATAGACAGAAATTGTCTGTTAACTAAAAAGGAGAAGAAAAAATATGAAATTTTAACTTTTATTGCATAAATTGAGCTAATTAAATGTACAACAAATATTGCTGAAGATAGAAAAAAAAATCTTTTTACAGCAGAGTTTTGTTATAAGGAACTTGAAGTAATTTGAAATTTTAATAAAATAACAATTTACACAAAGATTTACTTATATGAACGAAATAATTTATTCTAGATAACGAGTTTTAAACCGTCATATAATGACATTCGTAATTATTTATTATAACATTTGTATCTATGCAAAAAGATTCTACTCAATACTGATATTTTTTTTTGAGAGAAAGGGTGTTCAATATGGTACATCTCATATATTCAACCAAAAAAAAAAAAATTCAAAAAAGTAATCGGTTTTGTAATCAGGAATTTTGGTTAGAATGCCTTCCCAACCTGATTACCAACCTGATGCTTTTAACAGGGCGTGAGACTGAAAAGAATTGATTCTTTAGATTGGATTATATTTTTCTTTACAAGAACCAGTTACCTTATTTTTTTCAGAACTACTTCGTTTGTTAAAAAAAGAAGGAGTTCTTTTATTAAAATTGTAAGTATTTTTTTTAAGAAGCACTTCTTTTATTACAAAACTAAGTATTTTTGGCTAAAATATTAATGAGCATTTTTTTAATTATAATAATTTCTCATTTCTTATTGGGTAACTATGGGTAAATATCCGTCCATTTTTCAGGCGGAGATTTGGGCCATTTGTGTCTGTGCATTGGAATGCCTGCGAAGGGGAACTCGCAGATCTCGCATCTACATTCTTTCTGACAGTCAGGCTGCACTGAGGGCCTTAATGGCCTATAAGGAGTCGTCCGGGTTGGTCATGGAATGCATTCAGACTCTCAATAGGCTCGGTAGAGGCAACTCTCTAACCTTGGGGTGGATTCCTGGTCATGAGGGGCATGAGGGCAACGAGAGGGCAGATTGTCTTGCCAACCACGGGGCCCGAAAGCCCTTTATTGGTCCTGAACCATTCTGTGGAATACCTGCGGGGTATGTTAGGGAAAGGCTCAGGGCATGGAGAGAGTCTGAATTCTCTGGTTACTGGGAAAACTCTCCTGGTCAGCGCCAGGCTAAAAGATTGATCTCTTTTTCCAGTAGGGGGTCGAGGCGACTCTTGTCGCTTGAAAGGGGGGGTTTGAGGACCCTGGCGTCGTACTTAACTGGACACTGTAATCTCAGATACCATCTGCACAAGAAGGGTCAATCGGACACGGATTTGTGTAGGTTTTGCGAGATGGTGTCTGAGACCTCGGAGCATGTTCTCTGCGAATGTCCCAGGCTTTGTGATAGGAGACTTAGGTTTCTAGGTGATCGCTTTATTTCGCCTTCCGACATCGCGAAGATTTTGTCTAATAGGATAATTGGCTTTATAGGTAGCTTGAATCTGTAGGTAAGCTTAGGCAGCACAAAAGACCTACATTGGTCGCGGTGCATAGTGCCTTCTGATCTAATCTAATCTATTGGGTAACTAGTTCTAATAAGAGTTTTTATAACATAATGGTAATTGGTTACAAATTGAACTAAAATTATCACAAATATAAGTTACAAATAGTTTGTTAGTTCGTAAAAGAACTAATTATATTTAAAAAACCATTATGTGTTCGCTTTCTTACTTTAAGAATTGGTTACACAACTGTTTCCTTTTTTTACTAACCCATTGCAATGTGTTTGGTAATGCAGTTCAGAAATTTGGCAATCAGAAACGTAAGCGATTATATGGCAATGCCTTGTTTTGGTAATGTGTTTTTTTTTTCTGGGTAAATATTCAACAATAAGTATGAGCACCATCAATACGTATAATCAACATGATATTCATCATAAGTGGTGTTTTAGCTGAATTTCTGTGATGTACAATATTAAATAAATATTTTCTCAAAAAGAAGGCGAGTGCCAAGCTAAAACTTCCTAAATCGATAAAAAAAAAAATATTAAAACTTTTTTTTAAGAAAAAAATAAATATCATTTAATCAAATATTAAATAAATTGGGTTATCATTATAACCTGCTTTGCAAAACTATAATTACACATTAATTTCACTAAATTTCGCAAGTAAAAAAAATAGAAGAGTTTAACCAGCATAAATCTAGAGTGAAGTTAACCCATTTTAATATCCCACTTTTTTTAGAAAAAAAAAAGTGGGCTAACTTCACTGCAGTACACAGTAGAGTGAAGTTGGCCCACTCTTTTATTTAAATTGCAAAACTTAAATATAAAAACAAAAATTCCATAATAAGAATAATCAAACAGAATAACAACAAAAAACTAAAAAAAAAAATTAAGGCACGAGCGGGGCATGTGGAGACATTTTAAGCGAAAAGCGGGCCGGTTTAAAAAAAAAACATTATAATCTTAAGAAAATTTCCTCATGCGAGTTTTTATATATGTTATTGAAAAATATATCAGAAAATTGTAAAAAAAAGGATGAACTCAGAATACAAGGACATCAAACTGAATTCTTAGGAAAATTTCATCACTTCATTTTTTATATATTTAACAAAAAGATATAGCAGATTTGCAAAAAAAAAGTTCAAGAACGAAATCAAGATTCAAGTATACCATACTGAACCATGGGCGTATCCCTAAAAAGGGGGAAATTAAAAAAAAAATTAAAAATCTTACGAAATTTTCCTCACTCCGGTCCGCCAAATAACTTTTTTTTTTTGAAAATGCTATAAAAAAAAAAACTACTGAATATTTTCTCAAATTTCTTTTTTATTTGAAAGTACAATCCATCCGGTTAATAATGGAAAATAATTTCATTCAAATGGCTGCCTCGGCTGGCCATGCAGTATGAGCTTCATCTGAAAAGATGATTTTATTTGGCAAAATCGGCGTCGGAAAAAAATAACGTTAGATGACGGACCCTTTATTATTAAAAAGGATATCAGATAGGTGAAAAAAAAATTCAACCACGAAATCAGGACACAAGGATATCAAACTAAACCCTGAGGGGAATTTAAAAAAAATTAAAAATCTTAGGAAAGCTTATCATAAAATTTATAGCAGATTTGTCAAAAAAAATGGCAAGGACGAAATCCGGATACAAAGACATCAAACTGAACCATGAATGTATCTTTTTAAAAGTCTTTTGAAACTTTTCTCACTTCAGTTTTTAAATATGTTATCAAAAAAGAAAAAGATTTACGAAAACATCATTATAACCAAACCCCACTGTATATGTCAAAGAAAATGTAAATTTTGAGGAGAAAATTGTGTATTTTTTTATGAATTTTTCTAACAACCCAGAGAGAAATTGCCAACCGTACAAAAAAAAAAAAAATAGTACTGGCAAACTACTTTCAATTTTGTAAAACCCACGCTGTAAGAAATTTCAAAAATTGCAACTAATATTGTACTAGAATAACCCATTTTTTTTTGCAAGGCAAGGGTTTAGCCAGTATCACCCGCAAAATTATTTGCCCCTTTTGTTTTCACCAATATTTGAACTACTCAATGGCATTATGTTTTTTTTTAATATTTTATTATATTTTGGTTACTCCTTCAATCAGCAATTATTTAATTAAATTACGAAAGACGAATTGTATTGCTTGTTTTAAAGGAAACGTGTTTTATAAACATTTCACAAAGTTAATTGAATTTAGGATATTTGGAAGGCACACAATTTATTTCTAACGTTATGACAACGGTGGCAACCAACGGTTGACAGCTGTTATCAATCAGGTAACACAACAATATGCTCAAGATTGTTAATCCAACGTTCTAACAACGCATAACCGACAGTCTCGCACGCTTTGCCAATACTGTGCCAATTGTGTTTTTCTGCCTGGGAATCTATACCATGTAACATTATTATTAAATAGTTTTTTCCTTATTTTCGTTTTTTTTGTGTGATGTTGTGTTTATAATTGCAAAAATTTTATAAAATAGTTAAATGATTTAAATCTCACACACATACAAACACTTGCACATTGCTATAAATTTCCGTTTCCGTCTTTCTTTCTATACTCATTTGAATACATGCAAATTTCTAGTTGAGATTTTACATTTTACTTTGACAATATAAACAATTATTTAACAATAATGTTATTGTTATACTTATTGCTATTTGTAAGAGAATATTTAAATGTATGTGTGTATGTGTTAATATACTAAAAGAAATAATAAATGATTGTCTAAATTGTAAAGTTTCTCAAATAATATGTACATTTAAGATTTGCTTTATGCAGTTTTATGGAAATATATATACATTTAGGTGACAATTATTTGTTAACCCATTACTGCAAAGTCTAGATCTTAATAAAGGTTTTATATTTTGATAGTAAATTGAAAATAAGTGAACACCTATTTCGGCTTTTTTAGATATTATCACTTTAAACTATTTTATTAGCAAAGAACCAAAAAGGTTAAACATTTCGTATCAACCAATTTCCAGTAATATACAAAAACCAAATTATGTGTGTCAGTAAGCTTATAATTTGTTCTTAATAAGCAGTGAGATCAGTCAAAGTAGTGGACGAATAAATCAATATAACTTTTGATATAATTAATCAATTTTATTAAATATAACGGTTTATTAAATAGTATTTTATACAAATTGATATTTTATAAACAGAAATAAGAAATAATTTGGTTTTTATTAATATTTTTACTTTTTCAGAAATTACAGCCATATTTATTGTTTCTTCAGTGAAATTCTTGCTGCGAAATGTGATAAGTTTTAGTATCTTTGGTGACTTGCTTTCTGCCCATTATAATTCTTTTCGCCAGAGCCCAATATCTTTGTATTCGTCTCAGTTCTGGGCAATTAAGTGGAGCCGCCTGTTTTTGGTATCAAAACCACATTATTTCTTTGGTACCACTTTAATGGCTGATTTGCTACAATGACAAGATGCAATGCCAGGCATTAGAAAAGTAGATACCTCATGTTCCCGAATAAATGACTAATGCCGTTTTTCAAACACTCGCAAACACTAGAACAAATTGGTATTTATAGTGCCTGTTATTATGTAAGAAGTACTCTTTTTTCCGCAAGTGCAAATTGTTTGCAAAAATAAAAATTGTAAAGTTGTAAATTTAGTTTTTGTGACCAAATTTTGTTCTCAAAATCTCAACTTGCACCTGCTATATCAAATTATTGCCCTGCACAGTGAGATATATAACAACATTTTTTGGAAATAATTCGGTTATTTCTTACTTAGTGGTCCGATTACAATGAAATTTGGAACAGTAAGTAAGTAACGTAATATAGGGCTTGATTTGAACCTTCCAAACCCCCCGTGGACTGCAATGTAGGGAACTTTTTACATATCAAATTTTGATTGCTCGCCAATTTTTTTGTTTCTAATTCTAAAAATTTAACATACGTATTTGTAATCTGCTAGTAGAGACTGACAAAAAATATGCTTAGATGTGTGGGCTATATCTACTAGGTCCCGAGATATTCCCATTTGAAAATGTTAAATTAGAAATTTGATCCGACTAAGGTCCAGCTTTTGGCGAATAGCGGGACAAATGCAATATTTTGTTCCGCTCAAAAACTACATAAGTTTAAAGTAGAAATTAAAAAAAAAATCAACCAAACTTTTCTAAAGATATAAGGTTCGCTGAATACAAATTTGGTCTCAGAAGATTACGCCGACGTCAGCCGTTCAAGCTATTATAACAGAAAAAACCTCGATTTCGGCAAAAAAAATGCTCCTTTTTTTCCCCTTCTGGAAAATATATGTTCCATAATACTTGAAACGGCACCTGAATATGCTACTCTTTCCCTTTTCTACGATTTTTTAACTTTTTAGATAATTTATTTCATTACGAAAATATCGTATATTAAAAAGCAGGTTGTAACAGAAATTTTAAAGTCCCGCAGAGTAAAATTTAAAAAAAAAAATTTAAATTATAAGGAAGTTCAACTGACGATAATTCCAAACTAAAACTAGTTATACAAAAAATTCAAAAATTTAAAAAATGCTAAGAGTAGCGTATTCAGGTGACGTTACAAGTATTATGAAAAATATATTTTCCAGAAGGTGAAAAATCGGAGCATTTTTAACAAAATCGAGGTTTTTCCTGTAAATATAGCTCGAACGCCTGATGTCGCCGTGTGATTCTGAGACAAGTTTTGGATTCAGCGTACCTTATGCGTTTTGAAATGTATGGTTTAGTTCTAGTGTCAAATATTTTTCGGCCTGAATCTTTAGGTACAAAAAGTACCTAAATGTACTCCGAAGAGCTCCCCACTGTATATCTTGCACTGTATTCAGTCAAATTGTTCGTTACATATATGTAAGGCCATGCAGTAAAGGGTTAAATTTTATTATGTATTACCAATAGGTTCTGTCTTTGATAACAATTTTTTTAAATATATAAGTATCACTAACCCTGCACACTAATGCCTGCACATAGATCGGCTCGTACGATCTTAATCAAATTTGGATATATGTGTCCGGGAGAATACAGAAGTTGATAGGAACAAAAAAAAAATTTTACCTGTACACACACCTGAGATATGACATGGGTATTTAAATACCCAACAGGCATTGGTGTAATGGTTTTACCTTCACTTTGCCATCTCTGCCATAAAATCAACATGCTATTGTTATGACATTTTGTATACTGTTTTCATTTGCTTAGTGTCATTTTTATGCATTATCATCATATTGGTGTCTGGCTTCGACGGAAGGCTATTTGTATCAGCTCATTCCATATGCTGGTGCATCGGAAAAGATAATTTTGATAATTTTTTTACAAGTTACAAACTAATGACTCGTTTGTCGAACGATGGATTTTTTGCTTAGGGAACTGTCCGTGATAATCGGACCAATCATGCTCCATTAATAAACGTCAAAGAAATGAAAAAAATGAAAAAGAAGCCTCGCGGGACTTCTGAATTTTGTTTCGATAAAAGCAATTCTATTCTTGCGGTGCGTTGGAATAATAATGCGGTAAGTTATAAAGACTATTGGTTCATTTTTGACTTAACATCTTATCTTTGAAGGTCGTGACCTTACTGTCCAATTTCTCGAGCCATACACCAATGGTCCGTGCCAAACGGTACGATCGAAAGCAACGGAAAATGGTGACGATTGAACAACCGCATTTGGTCAAACAATACAATAATTTCATGGGAGGCGTGAAACTTTTTGACAATGCAATGAACAATTACCGAATTCAGATTCGGGGAAAAAAGTGGTACTGGCCATTAATCACAAATGCGTTTGATGCGGCTATGGTAAATGCATGGAAACTTCATTGTTTTTGTCGCAAGTACGAAAAGAAAACACCCATGTCTCAATACGAATTCCGAGTAGAGGTGTGCGAATCGATTATGATAAAGTCAAATTGTCGTCATACGGGTAGAACGTCCGCTTCCGGGGCACAACAGGTAATGCGTTATAACCGTATGGACCACTTCATTGGAAAACATAATTCTCGTCATCGTTGCTCTCAATGTGGTGGCAAAACTGAATATGGTTGCTTGAAGTGCTGAACTTGCATTCTGCTCCCTGCTTCCTGGATTACCACAATGGTGTTGAGCCAGATGAGAAGAAAATTGCTAAAGCTAAATAATTTATTTTTAACAAATATCACGTTTTTCTAAATAAAAACACAAACTTTTTGATTTAAATGTGAGTTTTTTTCAAAATAAAATAAATATTTCCTTATTGCAAAAAATTTTTATTTTTAGTACACACCATGGAATGTTGGGTATTTAAATACCCAATTACGTTAGAACTGAGCTCTAGGCCAGGTGTGTAAAATTATTTCTGTTCGGCTTTCTCTATTAAATAGAGGATACCAATAGCTATCCGGTAAGGGTACACGTTTTCGTAATTGCCATTTTTCTATGTTTGGAGGCACTTTTCCTCTCCATTTTCCGACAGTGAAAAACCCGCTATTTTGACCTGTAAAAATATAAAGGTAAGCCCCAAAAAAATATTCGGTTAAATTTTTTTTTATGTAAGGCCCATCTTTCTTCTTTGTTATAAAAAAAAATTACCGTGATATCTCTCACCTGGTCCGCTCTAGAATTTTTTTAATGTCAACATTTTCTTGGGTATTTAAATACCCATTAGGCAGGAATGGGTTAACTTACACTCACAAGTTGCTGATATCTAAAGGGATGTTTTTATTATATGATAGAATATATACACTATTACACTATATACTCGTGTAATTTTCTACATAATTTTGAAACAATATTATCAAATGGAGTAAATTGGTATGCAATTCACAATGCATATGGAATACATATAAAGCTCTGTTTTTGATAAATTTAAATGATATTCAAAACATGAACTAAAAATTGTCTACCCCTAATTCACCTCCTAAATACCCGAGATTGCTTAAAAACCGAATTTTATTTATATGTTTATAAAAATATAAAAGTTTCTCGGGTCAGACATTAATTATAAAGTTGATTGTCCTAAAAAATAGAAGTAGTGTATATATATAGTGAGTTAACTCTGATATCTTCCTGAATTATAGTTTGATGTAAATTTTCGTTCACAGCTATAACTTAAAAACTTCCTTGAAGTTAAGAAAATCTTGATTTGTAAAATTTTGTGAAGGCAACACGTAATTATTTTATTTTTTATTTTATTAAATTATAATCATATAATTACAAATTATATACTATTACCCTAACCGAGCACTAGCTACTAAGGCCTTCGGCGCGTTGTAGCGAAAACAGACCAGTGCATCTGGTGGGAATCGAACCCACAACCCCCGCACTGATAAGCCAGCACAGTTTTTTTTACAGTATTGCTATGTTTGAAGCCCTTCAACTTTCCGCACCTTTCACCTTTCACCTCTCTACTATCCCCTTTCCAAAGAAAGCAACACATTAATTAATAAGCTAAATTTCCTGAGTAAAGCTTCTCTTTACAAAAAAAAAAATAAATAAAAAAATGCATGTTTGCATTAGATCTACGAAATGTAACTGGAAATCGTAAATTAAAACTTTTCATTAAAATTACGTAGTTTTTCATAAAATTATATTAAAAAGATCAACTTATTCATTAAAAATTTCATACGCCTAAAAAAGAAATTTCTTTAAAAAAAGTTTCATAAAAAATATAAAGCTTTTGCAAAAAGTATAAGAAATTGTATATTCACTTTGTGAATTATATTTAGCTTACAGGAGAGTCTCCCGATGAGTTCTATCCGATCTTAATAAATTTGGGTATGTGATAAAGAAAAAAATAAGGGACACATATTTTCTTTTCGCGGCCCAATCTCCTGTTTAGTGGTTAAAAAGTGGTGTCAAAAATTACCTTCTAGGCAATATAGGTATTACAATTTTAGTTTCCTCGAGTACATTAAAGCTGC
This sequence comes from Delia radicum, assembly GCA_021234595.1. Taxonomy (NCBI): domain Eukaryota; kingdom Metazoa; phylum Arthropoda; class Insecta; order Diptera; family Anthomyiidae; genus Delia; species Delia radicum. The sequence continues at coordinate 137,919,653 of CM037854.1, forward strand.
GTTAAAAAAATCAGAATGCCATAACCCCGCGGGAAATGAAGAGTCGATAGATTTGAAGTGGTAATTCTTTGATATACGTAACGAAACTGGTGAAACCAAAATTGTGGTGCACCAAAAAGTGTTAATTTGGGTGAAATGGCCAATCACGTGACTATAGTTATGGAGACAAAACATGCACTGGTTGGTACCAGACATATCATGTAACTGGGGAAAAGGTAACTGAAGCAACTAGGGTCGTTGCAGTTAAAGTTGGAACTTTTCATTGAACTGGTTTAAATCAGTTAGGAGTGGATGAAAACATGCAATTATTGCCAAAGGATTCAGTCCCTTAATATTAAACTGAAGAAATTTAATCTGTACCAACTTTGTGATAGTAGAAATGAACACGTAACACTTAACTGGTTCAAAAGAACTGTAAACGAAACTGTATATATAGGGACCAAGCGATTTCTCGCCAAACGTGGCTATTTTAAACTCATTTGGCAAGTTTATTTTTGAAATAGCGACTGGCGATTTTTATGGCGACTTTTCGAGTGAATAGCGATTTAACATATAAAATATCGCCACCAAAAAACTAGAAATACATCACCAGACAATGATTTTTTGCACAACTATTTCAAAAACTTGAAATATTTTACAAGAATATTAATTAAAATTACAAAATTTTTGCATATTGGTTTCAAAATATCTTGTTAAGATATTTTACAAGTTTTTTGGTAACGAGTTTTTATGTGTAAGTAATTGGCGATTTGAGAGTTTCTTTGGGTATAAAATTGAAATTGAGTATATATCTCGATACTCTACTTTATAAGTTATACCAAAGAGTATATACAAATAGAGAGACTACACTTCACACGCCTTTTTTAGTACATGAAGTTCCTGTCTCTGGTATTGACTTATAACTACACCCTTCAGGACTTCTTTATGAATTCTGAATCACAATTTGATTAAGGTTTAGATTTTAGAACAAACATTTAATACATTTTTGACAGTTTTCATGATATACGCGTTTTTTGTGATTTTGAGAAGAAAAAAATATAAGAGCAAGTGTGCACGAAAACATAGTGTATTTGTATATGTCTACAGATATTAATTTAATACTATTGGGATAACCATTGCAAGAAGGATAGCGTTTGTCCTGGCGATTTTTCATAAAATATGAGTTATTTCACCTTTTCCTTAACAACTTTATAAAAAAAAAACAATTTTTTTAATTGAAATACGTTTTACAAAATAGATTTGATATGGATAACGTTTTTTGGCAGAGTGGAAATTCGACGTAGTAAAAGTTTCATAATATAAGATGACAAACTTCAAAAAAAAAAAACGCCATTTTTTAAAAAAAAATTTACTTCATAATTGTAATTATTGCCAAAATATTTTATAGATTTGATGTATAGTGTTGTAAAGTATTAGGTGTATAACTTAAAAATGCGGTATTCAGAACAGATTGCGTATATTTACAACATGCTTTGTGTCTTTAACAACTTATATGGCATTTTGGATTGTAATCATCTGTCATTTATTATCACTTATTCATTGAACGATATAGTTTAAACAACAAAGTTTTTTTTTAGCTTCGAAAATCTCGCATTTTGTGCCAACAAAGCAGGAAGTTTGCAATTTGAACAAAAGTGCAGCTGAAGCACATCGAGTGCTCACCGAAGCTTATCCTGAATATGATCCATCAATTTCAACGTGAAAAAGGTGGTTTGTGCGGTTCAGATTCGCGATTTTGTCAATTGATTAGAAAAACTACCGAAATATGCGACAAAGTCACAAATTTGACAAAAATCCCGTTTGGAAATGTGTTGATAGATCTATTTCGGGAATTTTCTTACTCAGCTCTTAACTGATTTGAACTAATGTTTTACTAATTTATTTTGCTGCAACTCAAGATATAGTAAAGACAAGGAAAATTATACTAAAAAGTACAACTCCTATATGACAAATAAAAAAAAATTAACAATGGTAGATTTTTATATCTATTTTCATACAAAAGGACGCTAACAATGTGAATACATATGTGGATTAAAGAAAACTTTAATTTTGTGTTGTCAGCGGCTTTTCAAAGCCTATTAATTAAATTAAAGACAAAATGGAATATTTAAATTTATTAAACTTTAAATGTGTGTCTGTAAGTTAAATCTTTCTTGTGATTATTAATGTAGTGTGGTCAAATGGCACACAAATATACGTTCAGATAGAAAGACCAAAGCGAAAGACAAGGACACACATCTTGTATTCTTTTTTCTTTTTCCTTTTCTTACTGTAAAAAAAGTGTTGTGTGTGTAGACAACCGTTGACGTAAGTAGCTGAAAGATAATTTTGTTTAAGTTATATATAATTATTTCCATATTTTTTTAGACATTAAATTAATTCATGTCGTCAATGAGGGAGTATAAAAATTTTTATATTTTGTAACGTATTGTAAATTATATTTAAAAGAATTAAATTTTTTTTAAGATCACCAGCCAAATTTTTCGAATTTTCTTCATTCAGTCTGCAAATATTAAGCAAAAATATTATTAACCTTAATTTTTTTGATTTTTAATCAACTAAGCGTTAGCAAAACTTTTGCTGAATCTACTAATTTTGTTGCTAAAAATCAGCTCGTTGATTTTCAGCAAAAGATTTTGCAGACATTAGCAATTTTTTGCAAGAACTCTCCTCATTAATGTTTTGCTGACGTTACTAACAATTTTTTGAGTGTAGTTAGTTTATTTTATTCAAACGCATAAAATATATCAAATAATTGGCCTGCAAAAAGAACGATTTTAATTGCACTTTTTATTTGGTTTTTACAAAACTTTGAACAAATTAAAAAAAAAAAAATTATTATAAGGTAATATTTGATTGGGCTTCAAAAATCTTGAAAAACCCTATTTTTTCTTGACTCTTGGCGAGCATTTAAAACTCTTGTAAAGCATGTGAAGTCAAGGCCGTCTGACAAGTTTTTTTTTACTATTAACAAAAATTGGTCTGTGTACAAACTGGTAAGAACATATTTTGAAAAAAAAGCCACCTCAAAAAGTGTTATGTCTAGTCTTTTCCTAAAAGCACGCAACAGAGATTAAATCAGAATTTCTTTCATGGCAGTATTTAAGTAAACGAACTCATGAATCATTAAGGCATATGATGTCAATAAAATATCTTAAAAGGAGAATATGAATCAGTTTTTTCGCTCTCCTGAAAACCTGTTGAAAAACACAAACGATAGAACTACTTTCAGGTAAGCCAGCAATAATTTTCTTTACTATTTATGCAGTTAAAATTAAATTCATACATTCAATTAAAAAACTAAATGCTTAAATACATATTAAAATCAATTTAATCGCTTAGACAGCGGTGTACATTATTAGTTACGTGAAGAGTAATCTTTTCAGAAGGTATAAATCTTTATTCTGACCAATGTTAGTGGTTTAATGTCAAATAATGTAAATTTGGTGCGAAATTTATTTACAAGATAGTCGCCATAGACCAATCCGAATAGCCGCCTAAGATCAAACTGACCATAAATTAGAAGAAGTGCACAGTGTACTTTCTTAACCGAGCATGAATTTTGATAATAAAATTTAATAATCTGCAATCGTTCGTTTGTAAGTCAATTCATGGTTAAATTATAGACCAAACTGAACATGTTTAACAGAAACATGTTACACGAAACAGCTGTTCTTATAATAACAAAACTTTTGAACACTATTTCGATAGAAATTAAACAACTTTTTTTGAACAAAACACACCATTTTTGACATTTTAGATCTTTACATTTTTCGTATTCAGATCTTCAATATGAATTGCTTGCGTGCTATCATTTGAGCAAAATGGTAGAAAGTAACTATATCGGGACAGACTATCGACCAAACTGAAATTTTCAGCACAAAATTTTTTTATTGAAAAGTTTTTTGGCTTGATCTTGCGTTTTTGACTAAAGGCATAATATTAAAAAGTTAGAACGGGTGCGTATGATTAATATTAGATATTATAAAATTAGACTCTGATACCGGAAAAGGTTATTGGGGAGGGAAATTTGAGTATTTGTAATTAACTTTTTTTAATCTTTTTCACATTTTTGTATTGACAAATTTTATTTTGGGCGAGAAAACGTTCCATTTTCCCTGCCCTTGGATCCGCGCCTGATAAAATATAACTCATACGTAACCAAATATACAATGTAGTACAAGTTTTTACAAACAAAAAGAGATTCAAATTTAATGAACACTAAAGAAATACCTTTAAGCATACCATGTTAATTTTTTTTAATAAAATAACTAAACTCAAAAAAAAGTTCGTAGAGTCAGCAAAATTTTAGTAACGAGTCAAAATTAGTAGATTCAGCAAAACTTTTGCTAACACTTATGGCGTTTTCTTTTCTGACAAAAATGTCACATTTTTTTTGTGCTTTGCCCTCAAATTTCCTTTTTTGTGTTATTTTCTAAAATAAAGTGAACACCCTGAGAGGGTGCCGTGTTTCTTTCTAAAAATGTTGCCATAAAAGAGGCAAAAAAGTGCAATTTTAGCGCCCACAAATTATTTACAGGGTTGTTTTTGCCCTGTTTTTTTCGATTTATCAATCTCATGTGTATATATTATAAAGTTGTTTTCGAGAAAACTCTCACCTTGGTACCCGAAGGGTAGTGTATTGGCTTCTGATGCATAAGGTCCTAGGTTCAAACCGTCATTGGACCACTACTTTTTTTTTTTTTATTATAAGTCAGGAGTTTTATTCATTTTGTTTTATGTTATAATATTTTATTTTTTCTGTTTGCAAGTATTTAATAATTTTTAACCTAAAAGTCGTAAAAAAAAAACAAAATAATAATAAAAATTATAAAAAAAAAAAAATTGAAGCTAACTTAAAAAATAATTTAAAAAAAAATAGTCATTCTGTTTGTAAAAATGAAGCATTTTATTGGGGCGAGGGTGAAATGTTTGAAATGTTTTCACTTTAAAATGCAAAACTTTTTTCCAGAAAAGAAAACACCATTAGTGCATTAGAAATTAAAAACCCTTGTTAAAAGTTAATAAAATGTTTTCTGAATATTCGTACACTGAAAAAACTCAAACAATTTTAGAAAAAATATACTTGATTTAATTTATTTGCAGAAAATCATAAACATATTTTTGTGGTTTTTTTTAAAAATAGTTTACAGAACGTTACAAAATATAAAAATGTGCATACGTGCATATTGACGACAAGGATTAATGTAATTTCTAAAAAAAAATAGAAATAATTATACTTATATACCCAACATAAACAATATTATCTTTCTTTTAGAAATGTTGAGGTTAAGAAGAAGAATAAACGTGTTTCTCTCAAAATTATAAACACTATTAATTTTTAAATCAGACTAGACTAGTTTCTGCTTTTTTATGGACTGGCTCATCAGTGATTTTCCATTTAAATTGTATTATTATTTGTGCCTTATAATTGTCAGATTGTCTCTATATGATAAATTTTTCAACAATCTGCGGCTAAATTGCAGTATTCTTTTCATTTACTTACATCAATGGTAGTCTAAGGAGTGGGACCATAAAAATGTTAACACAATTAAAGTTAAATAAAAAACAAACCACTGAATTTTAAGACTTCAAATCAAATTTTTATTAAATTAAACTTAATACAAAATCAAACAAAAACCGCATAAAATTCTAACCACTGCGAACAAGGATATCCAATTTTTTCGGAAACCCTCGCATTAAGGCTTTTATGGTAGTTTCTGTCACCTTTTTAGATTAGGTGGTCCTTCATTCCTTTTTGTGCCCTTTAATTCTCTCTTAACTCCGGGCAGCTTGGTGGATTTGCCTCTCTTGGTACAAAAACCACATTATTATCATTATACCACTCCAGCGCTATCTTGCTGTAGTGAAAAGATGCTAAATCGGGCCAAAAGTAAGTGGATACATTGTGCTGACTCAAAAATAGAAGAAGTCTCTTCTGCAAACACTCTTTGATATAAATTTCGCTGTTTATAGAGCCAGATGTCACAAATGATCGCAGCTACATATGGCTTGCCATACTAGTAATTTTTTAGGGTATTTCCTTTGCTTTTTCGACCTAAATTTGTCTGCAACATTTCCTCGAACATCGGAAACATAAAATTCTTGACCAGGGCGCTGCAAAAAATCAGCCAGGAAATAAGTTTTGTCGTCCATTACACAACAGTTGTAGTTTTGTATAAAATTTGATTTCAATTTTCGAGCTCTTCTTATGGCCTCCAAATTTTTAAAAGCGTTTCTATAGGGAAGTTTTTGAACTTTGTAGGACTTTAGTCCTGCCTAACGTTTCACTATACGTACAAAAAAGTCCGAGCATTGGACTAACCGAGCTGTTTTTCTGCCAGATGTGTTAGGAGTTCTTTAAAGGATGCTTTTAACTTTATATGCCTTTTCAATGTTACGATAACCATTGCCTGTACCCGGCTTAATTTCAACTGTTATTTGTTCCAGATACCTTTTTACCACTTTTGAAACTGGTTGGCGGCATACATTAGTTTCTTTGTCAATTTTTTTGTATGTCCATGTTTGGTTTTGTTGAAAATATTTAATGATTTTAATTTAATTTATTAACTGACATATTTTTAAATGTAAACTGCCGAAAAAAAAAATATGAGAAGCTTTAAACCAAAGTTATAGGCAAAAATGTGTGTTAACATTTTTATGATCTCACTCCTTAAATGATTACATCTTTTACAAAAACGCAAATGCCGCAGATAATTCTAGATACGAAACTAAAAAGTAACAATATACGACATATTCAATGGTTGTTTGTATATGTCATATTTTGCAATAAAAAAAAAATATAAAACTTTACATAAGGAGTGTGTCCTTGTCTTTCGCTTTAGTCTGTCTAACTGTCTGTATATTTGTTTGCTATTTGACCATACCACACTATTTATCTCTATAAACATTTAGTTTACAAAAACACATTGAATCCTTATTAAATTTAAATATTTTATTTTATCTTTTATTAATGAATAGACAATTACTTTCACAAGCCGGTGACAATGCAAAATTTAAGTTGTTTCAATCCATAATTTTATTTTATGTGTGAAAAACAGATACAAAAATCTTCCATGGTTGATTTTTTTATCTGTCTTGCAAGAGTTCTTATTTTTTAATATCATTATCCTCGTCACTACTATATCTTGGAATGCCGCTACATCTAATTCATTCTGCGTTTATACTTCAATCTGGTGTGGACTATTAATGTGCACAATCAGCACAATTTTTGTTAGCAAAATAAATCAGTAAAACATTAGTAAAATATTAGTAAAACATTAGTTCAAAACAGTTAAGTGTTGACTAAGTGTAATCAAAATTTTAACTGAAAACATAAGTTCAGCAAAAAATTTTGCTGAAAATAGTATACCTGATTTATAAGACGTTTTACTAAATTATTCTTTTGAGTTTAGTGAAACTCGTTAAGACCTTTAAAAATATAAATATCCTCAATTAGAAAAATTATTGAACATCTCTGCTTTAAAATTAAGTAACATTTATCCTTAACTGACATGTTTTCTGTTTCTTTTTGTATTTATTTCTTATCTGATTACAAACATCTTGTTAATAAGTTTGTATATTTTCAAAAAACATATAAAAAGGGATTAAAATAAACTATCTTGTTCTTGTACAATAAAGTAAATTGTATGTTCATTTATTTGTTTAACAGGATTTGATTTAACTTTTAAATATGCAACTTAAAAGCTAAAACTACTAACACTTCTACTTCTTCTTCTTCTTCAACGTATTAAGAGTATCTTACTCATATGAATTTATTTGTTTAAAATTTTGTTTTGCTAAAAACATACATGTACATTAGGGTGGATTTCTAAAGTAAAATATGTGAAAATTTAATAACAGAGAAAAGTCTTTAAAAACAATTTTATTTTCCTTAAATCAATTAGATATTTGTTGTTTGTGTTCCATCCTAATGTGTATATTCAATTCACAAAACTAAAATGATTTGTGTATGAAGAATATGTATACTCGTATGATATCTACACTCATAATAATCCATGCTTAAAAATACAAATATATTTTTCGTAAATTTTTTTTCGTAGAATGTACAAACATTTTGTTTATATTACAAAACTTTTGTATAAAACAAATTATATAAATTTACAAATTTCGTAAAAAATACAAACATGATTTCGTAATATTTTTTTAGTACATTGTACAAAAATTTGTAATGTTACAAATATTACATATGGATATTGATGTGGTTAGAGGTCGGATTTGCAATAAGAAGGTTGCGAGTTCAACTCCTGGCCAGGACAATTTTTTTTTTTTTTTTTTTAGTTTTTTATTTTTTTTGTTTATTAATGTTTTTTAAATTTCTATGTTTTATTTTTTTATTTCATTATTACTATTTTTGTGTTTTGATATAAATGGATATTTTGTAATTTGTTTAATAAAGAGGATCCTAAAACAAGTTAAAGAGCACCCGAAAACACTACTTCCACTTTATTTGCCGGGTTTAGTATGAAATTGAATAAAACAAATATTTAAAAAGATAAAATATTTAATAATAAAATGCAATTAGTTTGAAATTGTTATTTAAGTTTTTTATTATTATTATTTTTTTATTTTGTTTTTTAATATATTATTTGATATATTTATAAAAAAATTATATTATTTTATTTAGTTCAATAAACATAATAAAAATATTTAATTGCCATTTTACCTTTTTTATTAAATATTTGTAGCATATTTTTCTAGTTTTCATAAAAATTTCATAATATTTTCGACTTAAGTTCCTTTTTAGTTTGTTGTATTGCATCAGCTACTTTGGTGCAAATGGTAGAGGGGTCTACTTCAACACAGCAGGACGTCACTGTAATCGTGAGTTCGATTCTGGTGTGGCACCATTACATTTTTTTTTTTAATTTTAAAATAAACCCGTAAGGTATGCACCACATTTTTATTTAAAAAAAGTTTTTACAAAACTTTACGAAATGTGATTTGTATATTCTACAAATTTTTTCGTAATGTCAAAATAACCAAAACTTTCGTAAAATGAACAACGGTTTTCGTGTATTTTACCTATAGATTATTATGAGTGTATGAATAAAAAATTGTTTTTTTTTTTGTAAGAAAAAATAAAATAAAATTAATCTTATCTATATTAGTTATTCCTAACAAACTATTATCCATGATTTTTTCTAATGAAAATATAAATAAAAATATTAGAAGCTTAGAAACTCTCTAAGCAGAAATAAAGTAATTTTAAAGAATATTTATTATATAAATTTTAATTTGTCAAATAAAAAAAAATTATTTAAATTAAATAAAGTTTAATTCTTACGATTATAACGATATAACCGCTTCAATGATGTTACATATTTGATAATAAAATAAAGAATCTTTTATTTGAATGGTATCCTTGCAAAAAAAAAACTCCAAAAGGGAACAAATTAAGATTTTATAGAGCATATAAACTAAAAGACCCGTTTTGTTTTTCTCGTTTGAGCAAATTACAAATTAGGTGGGCGTGTTTATTATTTCCCGGTTAAAAATCAACATATATGTATCCAGTCATGGACATGTATGAACTTATTCATGTTTACATATGAAGATAAACGAGTTTATAAATGTAAAAATGCATGTCGACATGATGAATGATGTGTATGAAGCATGTGTGTGTGCTCATCTATGGATCCATATATGTATGGATTTTTAATTCATCCAAAATTAATTTTCAGTATTAAAGCTGATATTTTTGTGATTTCATCTGTACATGTGTATTGAAAAACTATAACAATTATGAGTTTTAAACAATGCCATACAAAAAAAAAAAAAAACAACACTCTTCTTTATATAAAAAATATATAAAAACAAACACACGAAAATTATACTACCATGGAAAATTTATACCTACCTCAACATTAACAAAAATAAAAACTTACTTACACGCACACACATAATAATAGGTAAATACATAAGGTAACCTTCTCGAAGCGAATAAAAATCCACTCGGTTTTGAAAACAACACATAAAATCTTTGGTCCTATGTAGTTGAAATTTTAAATGCTAATTATTAAATGCTAATTTGTTATGCTATTTAGATCCTCAATATTAAGAATTTTCACAAAAGATAAGAAACAATGACAACGATAGTAACGAAAAAGTCATATTTTCATGTAAAATTCATTATTTGAACAGTAAAGTTTACAAAAATAAATAAATAAACAAAACAAAAAAATCTTCCTCCTCATTTATGTACTTAAAATACTCTTAAATTTACTTAAAATAGCTCTAGATAGCGCGAAGTAGCATGATCTACATACAAATAATATAATTCTTTAAATCTTGAGGAAATTACCTTTCATTTATGCACCCACACTTATATGATTCTACGCACACCAGTTTTTGGGGTCGGGGTCCTGGAGCCACCATATAAAAAAAGGTTCGTTTTTAAGTGGGGTTCATGGATAATGTGGAGGCTTCCCCAAAACAACTTTCAAAACTACTTTATAATTCAAACTCGGAGAATTTATTGTCAAATATGGAGCAAAATTGATTATTAATAGGTTTTTTGTTAAAGTTCTGCCTATTATGGAGGCTCTAACTTTTCTAAAACTTCGGGTTCTGATGAGATCTTTAGCCGGATCGAAATACTAGTATCAACCTAGCTAATATGTTTGATTTGCTTTATTTTTGTAAATATACGGAGGTTGAAAGCTCGTTATAAATTGAAAAAAAAAAAAAAAATTTTTAATTCAATTTTGGAATTAATTTTAAAAAGAAAACAAAAAATATATTTTATATAAATTAAAATAAAATTGTTTAATATAAAATAAATAAAAAGTGGGGACTTATCACGTTCCCATAGAACTATGGGGATTAATGGTGTTTCTGGAGTGGCCACCTCAAGTGGTCCTCCACTACGGCTTTCGTCTTAGCAGCTCGTACGGCCCCGTTTACATTCTGCCACCCAATATTTTATTGTTGTAGACGAAGGAGCATACTCCCCCATAGCAGGATCTTGCTCGGCTTTAATATTGGAGGGAAAGTATTGAATTAAATAACGGTGACTAATTT